>APFE030600670.1:0-34803 GCA_000404065.3 Pinus taeda | reverse complement strand
CCTATTATATATACTCGATCCCATCATTATTCATGATAAGGGGGAAATAATAATTTTTCGCATATATTAAAATATGTTAAATTTATATTCATTAATATATAAATTTAATGGACCTATGGATAATATTATTAAATGTAAGCACTAAAATAATTTTAATTATGGTTATATTATGTAAACTGGATCCCTTCATATTAGTCATGAAAAGGGAATATCTATAATGCTATACAACCTTTATTAAAAGTAGTATTGGATCTGATAAAGGAATTATTCTTACTATCAATTGTTAGGGTTTCAATATATAGTAATCTAATCGAATTAGATTTACTATTACTCCGACATTAGTACTTGTAAGGATTTATTGTAATGTAATAATGGTAATAATTACTATTACTCGGGACATTAGTACTTGTAAGGATTTACTGTAATGTAATAATGGTAAAATGATAATATAACGACAATTAAAAATATTTTAGTCCTTACATTTAATAATATTATCCATAGATCCATTAAATTTATATAATGAATATAAATTAACATATTTTAATGTGTTAAATATTAATATTCCCCCTTATCTGAATAATTTGAAGGGATCTAGTAATATATATATAACCATAACTAGGATTATTTAACCGACTATATACCTTAATACATTATTATAATAATTATTAGTTTTATTATACCCTTTCAATACTACATATTATTTTTAGTAATTTTATATAATATTACTCAAATATTGTTAACTTATCACTAAAAAACATATATGAATATTTAAAATAATATTTTAGCATTATAATATAATATAATTAAAGTTGATTAGTCTTATCTAGCCATTCCTTGTCAATCTTAGACGTTTATCTAGTCTGACCTATTATAACCATTTTTTAGCTAAACTTAACCATTGGATGATCTACTAGCCCTATTTAATATGCAACCTTCATCTGGTTCTTTAACTTGTCTTGACCATAAGCCACACTCTTTGATTTGAAACGCACAAATATTCTATCATATAATTTATACTAAAAAAACTTTTCCAATACACTATTATTTTGTTAACTAAATTAAATACACCAAATTTATATATTTAGATATTTGTGAACAACATACACGCTTCTATTGACGTATATTCCAAATCATAACCGTCGTATGCAGATAATTTTTTCAAAACCAAAACCCATGCATCACATTTTTAATCATTAAAAAGAAATAACAATATTAGAAAAACATGAACGTAATTAAATCCTTATTTTGCAGGTCGGACATTCCAATAATTATGATCTGGCACCCTATGCATAGTTATAACTTATGCATATGCATATACCTTTCATGTTATTGATTGAAACCTCCAGCTAACCTAAGACCTTGGTACCATTTAAATAATTTGAATGTGAAATGCTAATGTAAGCCTTTTGAAAACACATGAACGTAATTAAATCCTTATTTTGCAGGTCGGACATTCCAATAATTATGATCTGGCACCCTATGCATAGTTATAACTTATGCATATGCATATACCTTTCATGTTATTGATTGAAACCTCCAGCTAACCTAAGATCTTGGCACCATTTAAATAATTTGAATGTGAAATGCTAACGTAAGCCTTTTAATATTTATTTCAATATTTATACTTAGAGCTAAAAACCACTTAAAACAATTCAAAATTAAATTATTCAATCGAGAGGTTCATTTTATAACTTAGTATGATGTGTAACATTGTTGGTCTATCATTAAAGTTGAAAATTTTGTTCATGTGAGTCGAAATAAAAATTCAAAAAGATCTAAAAAAAATAATAATTAAATAATTTTGTGAAATATTTAAATAATATGGGCTCATAAAATTTTCTGTACATAAAGATATTGGATCTTTTCAGCTCGTATTAGATTCGTATCTAAAATAAATCTATATTGATTAGTACAGAATAGCTTGTACTGCCATTACAGTAATGAAAATTCACATTTTCACACTAATTTAAACTAAAAATCAAATAAAATTTACTCATGAAAAAATTAGATCCTTATATTAAATTTGTATTTAAAATAAATCTACGCTGATTAGTATTAAATAAGTTGTATTGCCACCACAACAATTCACATTTTCAGAGTACTTTAAACCAAGAATCAAATCTACCAATAAATAGATTGATGAGAACGGTGTATCATACCATTTATGACTTATCATTTTCATTTATTTGGCTTGCCTTACACTAATAGATTTCATGGAGAACCATGTGAGCCATTAAACATGAAAGCCATTGGAAATTTAGGCACTAGTGTGAGAACATCATATGTTCCCAAAATGGTTGTCATGTATTTATTGACCCAAATTTGATCCAAGGAGCCCACTTATGCCGTGGATCAAATATATTATTAATAAGTGGATTGGAAAAAACGGTGTTTATAGGATTGTTGTTGGCTTGACTCTATCCATTGAGAGGGTTTTTAATGTGAGCAACAACGTTTATAAGAGTTTTGTTCACTTGGCTCTATCAATTGAGAGGGGTTTCAATGTGTTAGGAAGAATCGAGAGGGTTTTTAATGTATTATGAAGCATTAGTTGTCATGGTAAGAGATAGTTTACATTTTGATGATATAAAAATGATTATAATATGATTTGTTAGGATAATTTTATAATTAAAATGAAAATTTATGGGTTTATTAATTTTTTTTGAATTGGGATTTTAGCATTTGTTAAATTTAATTTGGATATTAAATGACTATTTATAAAATTAATACTTGGTGGATAAAATTTTAACCCATTAACATTATTTTTTTTATTACATTATAAGGAAGAAAATCTCTTCATTTAGATTTTTGTATAACCCTCTCATAGATTTCTCCATTGTCCTCTTATAGTGCACATTGTTAATGGAGGTCGAACAAATTTTAGAGGCCAGACAAAATTTTAACCCTTTGACATTGTTTTATTGATTCACTACAAGGAAGAAAATCTCCTCATTTAGATTTTTGTAGAACCCCCTTTATAAATTTCTCCATTGTCCTCTTATAGTGCACATTGCTAATGGAGGCAGGGGGTTGCAAAGGTTTTAGAAGATTTTTTTTGTTATTGGTGTTCTTACAATGTATTAAGTACATCAATGCACTGATATTTATGGTACATGATTTCTTGAATAATATGAAGCACTAAAAATTGTTATAGCTAATCCTTGATTAAAAATTTGGCTTCTTCTATTTTCAACATACTCTAATTGGTGTATCTACAATTTACAATCATACTGATGCATTACTATCTAGAATATGTTAAATGAGGTTTAATAAATTTTCTATACAATAATGAATTTTAGTTAGGAAATTACCAGAATGTTTTAGTGATCTCCCATAGAAGAATCACTATTGAATTCCTTATATAGGTGCATCAAAGACCATTTTATTATTTTATGATAACACATTACAATGTATAGTAAGTATATTGGTGCATCTATCTTTAAGTATCACTTTGTTATGTTTAAATATTTTGTTATAAGATATAAACTTTTATTTTAGAAAGAATAAAAAACTAACGAATGCAATTAATTGTATGGACATACACTAGTGCAACCATAAAATAGCGCACCATATACAATTTTTCTAAAATTGAATAATTCGTCACTAACATTTGATTGTGTTGGTGCGTTAATAGTTACAATGCATTATAGGGTTTGAAGTCATTATGACAATATAATCATTAAGAGTTCAACAATAGGAAAATAACATGGGTGAGGAGGATAACAATCATTCCTCCCAATCATTCAAGCTAGACCCAATTGATAAGGTTTAGATATTTTTTTATCCAACATTAACTTTTATTTAAAAAATACAAAAATATGTCAATTTGCTCCTATCAAAGGAGCACTAGTGTGTTCCTTATATAGGCACAATGGGTAATGTTTCATTTTTTTTCATAACATGCATAATGTGTATCCTTAAACTATAAGCACACCAATACATCAAGTAATGTAAGAAGCGCCTACGTAGGTTTATACATTTTGTTATAAAATAAAGGTTTTTGTTTGAAGAGAATCAACATGTAATTGATGGATGTACAATTGAGACATGCAAATTTGTATCCAATGTAATTATATACCCTCCTAAATTTTGTTAAAAATTGAATGGCGCTTGACTAAGCTACGAATGAATTAGTACATCATACTGTTTGACACACCAAGGTAATGGAAAAATTAAAAAAGGAAATAACAACACCCCCACTCCTCGCCCGATCCCGAACCCCCACTCCTCGGCCGACCCCCAACCCCCCACCCCACACATATATAAAGTTCATTTAGTGCTTATAACCACACAACTGCTGATGCTAATCATACCTATATGAACACCTCATCATTAGTGCCATTCCATTACCAAATTGCTTTAGTCCCTTTCTACACCCATGGATTTTGTTTGCAGTGCTTCGTGCTTACTTCTGCTCGACCGTAAATTTGATTTTCACATATTTAATTTAACCGTCATAATTCATAGTAACTAATAACAATGACAATGATTATAGTTTGGAATTTTAATTTAACCGTCATAATTCATAGTAACCAATAACAACAAATATAGTTTGGTATTCCGGAGTGTTTTAATATAACCGTCATAATTCATAATAACCAATAACAACAAATATATCCAGAGTGAAAGGCCATCAATCAACCATAAAGATCATGAACAGTGGGAAAGCCATCTAGGCTGTAGAGAATCAAGATGCTAGTAAGTTGCAGCATCGGATCCGATGAGGACCATCAAACATGATCCCCTCCCTAAACCCATTCTACACCCATGGATTTTGTTGGGATATATTAAAATCTCTAAAACCAATATTTCAATATCAATATCGTAATATTTGAAAATTTTATTATCATACCATATAAAAAAACCATCATTAAATCTAGATTTTATTCGAAACAATACATTATTATTATCAAAATATAAATAATATAAAATTTTAAAATATATATTTTAAAAGAAAAAAAAAAATCAAAAAATATTACCTTTCATTAAAAAAAACAATGTAACTACAATGCCCAAAAACAATTATTTTGTTGAACTGAGGCTTCTGTGATCCATATCAAATTTATGAGAAAAATTTTGTCGGCGTAAATCACATAATAGAACAATGTTTTGAACCAATAAGTGTGGCTCATCGTTAGGAGAAGTTGAAGAACCAGATCAAGGCTGCATATTAAATAGGGCTAGGAGACCATCCAACGGCTAGGTTTGACTAAAAAACAACTATATTGAAAAAAACGGCTATACTAAGTCAAACTAGATGACCAAGAATGGCTAGATATGACTAATCAATTTTATCTATATAATATTAAAATGCTAAAATCATTTTTTTATATTTATCATATTTATTTAATTGAAGTTAACCATCTTTGAGTTAATATTATATTTAAAATTGCAGAAATAATATATATAAATTGCTAGAATATAGTTAGTCAAGAGGGTTTACTAAATAACCAATATTAATATTATATTTTATTATAATTAATTATTAGTATAGTCTTAATTAACGGATTAAAATAATCTAGTTTGTTGATTTATTACTGATCCTTCATATTTTCGGATAGATTTTATTTATATTTAACCTATGTTAATATGTTTAAATTTATATTTATTAAATAAATTTTATTTTATTTTTTCTAAGTAAACATTATTAATAAAAGTAAAAGTATAGTTACAATGCGGTCAAGACCTCAAAGGAGTTTCAAGACGGTCCAGCAGGACAAACAAACAGTCCCAGAATTGGGATTTACCAGATACAAAAGCCCAGGGCTATATAGAGAGAACATGCCAGAGTGATAGATCTCAGAAAAGGACAGATTATAAATTGTGACCATACTATCTGAACTGCCCAGATATTCATGATCTAAATTACAGAGCCAAAAACTTGAAACTATAATAGAACTACATGCCTGATGCAGAAAGACATTGACAGAAGCCATATAGGCATAACAAAATAGAGTGAAGAACAGAGAGAGGAACAAGGAAGTAGACATGACCCAGGAGTCTTCAAACAACAAAATCATGTTTCGGAATTTCCTCCTCCACGGGGCAAGGATAGCCCATCCACGTGTCGTCCACATTATCCTTAAGAGTTGTGTCGCTGCCATCTTGAGGAGCTGCTAACTGTCGAATGCTATCTGAACCATCTGCCGGGTGAGCAGAGACTGGGACGTTCTGTTGATTGCCATCTGGAGGCTTGGAGATGTCGTTGGCATTTCCTTCAGCCTGCAAATCGCCACAGTTGAACCCGAAACCGACATCTACCCCCTGCTACCCGCTACCTCCTGGAGATTGAGTTGAAGAGGTGTTCACAGCAACAGTGGGTCGAGCTTCTTCCTTTGAGAAGATTACCATAATGCTGGCTGAGAGAACAGGTTGATTGAGGCGACTGTGAAGCGTGAAATGAGTGGTTTGAAAGGAATTGTGCGGGAGTGGCCTGCTGGTTTCTGAGGTACGGGAAGCTGAAGCCAGAGGAATGACAGGTGGAGGAGCAGGCTGAGGGCACCCACGACCTCCACGACCGCCACCTCGGCAACAGCTATCACGACGACGCACCATGGGCAAAGAAATAGGGTAACTGGGAGGGGAAGAAGAGCAGGATGAAGCAAAGCAGATGTCGGTGTGAGGGTGCCTGTAATGCTTGAAGAACCAGACATGCAGCGCCACCTTCGTAGCAATACAAGAATGCAAAACCGGAGGTAGTCGCATGGGGGGAGGCTAGGGGTAGATATTGATAGGGAGAGCCGAGGCAGCCATTAAAGTAAAACTAGGTGAAATGTCTCGAACCCACTGCACATTCAATTCCGCATGAGAGATGATCTGCAGGGATTTAACATGAAACATTTCCATCCGCGGGAGGGCTTGGGTAGGTGTGCTATTCTTCCACCTGCTGTATCAACTGCCGCCAAGACACAGAGCCATCATAAATTGAGCTTTAATGCACTCGCATCCGGGTCCATTAAATTTATATTAATGAATATAAACTTAACATATTTTAATATGTGTTAAATATTAATATTCTCCCTTATCTTGAATAATGTAAAGGGATCTAGTATATATAATATAACGATAACTAGAATTATTTTAACCCTTAACTAAGACTAATACTATAACATTATTATAATAATTATTAGTTATTATTAAACCCTTTCAATTACTAACTATTATTTCTAGTAATTTTTAAATAAATATTAACTCAAATATTGTTAACTTTTCACTTAAATAACATATGATGAATATTAAAATAATATTTTAGCATTATCATATAATATAATATAATTAAAATTGATTAGTCATATCTAGCCGTTCTTGGTCAATCTTAGCCGTTTATCTAGTCTAACCTATTATAACCATTTTTTAGCTAAACTTAACCATTGAATGATCTACTAGCCCTATTTAATATGCAACCTTGATCTGATTCTTCAACTTGTCTTGACCATGAACCACACTCTTTGATTTGAAACGCACAAATATTCTATCATATAATTTATGCCCAAAAAACTTTTCCCATACACTACTATTTTGTTAACTAAATTAAATACACCAAATTTATATATTTAGATATTTGTGAACAACATACACGCTTCTATTGACGTATATTCCAAATCATAACCGTCGTATGCAGATAATTTTTTCAAAACCAAAACCCATGCATCAAATTTTTTAACATTGAAAAGAAATAACAATATTAGAAAAACATGAACGTAATTAAACCCTGATTTTGCAGGTCGGACATTCCAATAATTATGATCTGGCACCCTATGCATAGTTATAACTTATTCATATGCATATACCTTTCATGCTATTGATTGAAACCTCCAGCTAACCTAAGACCTTGGCACCATTTAAATAATTTGAATGTGAAACGCTAACGTAGGCATTTTAATATTTATTTCAATATTTATACTTAGAGTTAGAAACTACTAAAAATAATTCAAAATTAAATTATTCAATCGAGAGATTCATTTTATATTTTAGTATGATGTATAACATTGTTGGTCCATTATCAAAGTTGAACAAAATTTAAATTATTCAATCGGAGGTTCATTTTATAATTTAGTATGATGTATAATATTGTTGGTCCATTATCAAAGTTGAAAATTTTGTTCATATAAGTCGAAATAAAAATTCAAAAAAATCTTAAAAAAATAATAATTAAATAACTTTACAAAATATTTAAATAATGTGGGCTAAAAATTTTCTACACATAAAATATTAAATCCCTTTCAGCTCATATTAAATTCGTATTTATCTATATTGATTAATACAAAATAGTTTATGTTACCATTATAGTAATGACCATTCACATTTTCACTACAATTTAAACTAAGAATCAAATAAAATTTTACTCATGAAAAAATTAGATCCTTATATTAAATTTGTATTTAAAATAAGTCTACGCTGATTAGTATTAAATAACTTAGGGTTGCCATCACAACAATTCACATTTTCAGAGTACTTTAAACTAAGAATCAAATCTACCAATAAATGGATTGATGAGAATGGCATATCATACCATTTATGACTTATCATTTTCAATTATTTGGCTTGCTCTACATTAATAGATTTAATAGATTTCATGGAGAACCATGTGAGCCATTAAACATGAAAGCCATTGGAAATTTAGGCCCCTATGCCATGGATCAAACATATTATTAATAAGTGGATTGGAAAAAACGGTGTTTATATGATTGTTGTTGGCTTGACTCTATCCATTGAGAGGGTTTTTAATGTGAGCAATAACGTTTATAAGAGTGTTGTTCACTTGGCTCTATCAATTGAGAGGGTTATCAATAATTGAGAGGGTTTTCAATGTGTGAGGAAGAATGGAGAGGGTTTTTAATGTATTATGAAGCATTAGTTGTCATGGTAAGAGATAGTTTATATTTTGATGATATAAAATAATTATTATATGATTTGTTAGGATAATTTTATAATTAAAATGAAAATTTATGGGTTTATTGATTTTTTTTTGAATTGGGATTTTAGGATTTGGAAAATTTAATTTGGATATTAAATGACTATTTATAAAATTAATACTTGGTAGATAAAATTTTAACCCATTGATATTATTTTTTTTATTACCTGGAAATCTCTTCATTTAGATCTTTGTAGAACCTTCTCATAGATTTCTCCATTGTCCTCTTATAGTACCCATTGTTAATGGAGGCCGGACAAAATTTTAACCCTTTGGCATTGTTTTATTAATTCACTACAAGGAAGAAAATCTCCTCATTTAGATTTTTGTAGAACCCCCTTCATAAATTTCTCCATTGTCCTCTTATAGTGCACATTGCTAATGGAGGCAGGTGGTTGCAAAGGTTTTAGAAGATTTTTTTTGTTACTGGTGTTCTTACATTGTATTAAGTACATCAATGCACTGATATTTATGGTACATCATTGTCTTGAATAATATGAAGCACTAAAAATTGTTATAGCTAATCCTTGATTAAAAATTTGGCTTCTTCTATTTTCAACATACTCTAATTGGTGTATCTACAATTTACAATCATACTGATGCATTACTATCTAGAATATGTTAAATGAGGTTTAATAAATTTTCTATACAATAATGAATTTTAGTTAAGAAATTACCAGAATGTTTTAGTGCTCTCCCATAGAAGAATCACTATTGAATTCCTTATATAGGTGCATCAAAGACCATTTTATTATTTTATGATAACACATTACAATGTATAGTAAGTGTATTGGTGCATCTCTATTTAAGTATGACTTTGTTATGTTTAAATATTTTGTTATAACATATAAATTTTTATTTTAGAAAAAAAAAAACTAACAAATGCAATTAATTGTATGGAAATACACTAGTGCAACCATAAAATAGTGCACCATATACAATTTTTCTAAAATTGAATAATTCATCACTAACATTTGATTGTGTTGGTGCATTAATAGTTACAATGCATTATAGGGTTTGAAGTCATTATGACAATATAATCATTAAGAGTTCAATAATAGGAAAATAACATGGGTGGGGAGGATAACAATCATTCCTCCCAATCATTCAAGCTAGATCCAATTGACAAGGTTTAGATATTTTTTTATCCAACATTAACTTTTATTTAAAAAAATACAAAAATATGTCAATGTGCTCCTATCAAAGGAGCACTAGTGTGTTCCTTATGTAGGCACAATGGATAATGTTTCATTTTTTTCATAACATGGATAATGGTGTATCCTTAAACTATAAGCACACCAATACATCAAGTAATGTAAGAAGCACCTACGTAGGTTTATACATTTTGTTATAAAATAAAGGTTTTTGTTTGAAAAGAATCAACATGTAATTGATGGATGTACAATTGAGACATGCAAATTTGTATCCAATGTAATTATATACCATCCTAAATTTTGTTAAAAATTGAATGGCGCTTGACTAAGCTATGAATGAATTAGTACATCTTACTATTTTGACACACCAAATAATGGCAAAATAAAAAAGGAAATTAATTAAAAAAACAACCCACCCCCACCCCTCCCCCTCGCCCGACCGCCACAACCCCACCCACACACACAACACACACATATATATAAAGTTCATTTAGTGCTTATAACCACACAACTGCTGATGCTAATCGTACCTATATGAACACCTCATCATTAGTGCCATTCCATTACGAGATTGCTTTAGTCCCTTTCTACACCCATGGATTTTTTTTGCATTTTAATTTTATAACAACCCTTTATCATAACACCCTGTGTATGTAAATACAACTATGTGAATTATGGACATGTGTAAGTTTATGTGAAAATAAATTAATGATTGGTTGAGGGGAGGGACATATAGATCTAAAGCTCTGATGGGAAGGCTTGTTGAAGGTTGTTGCATGTTTACTGGAATACCTATTATATGCTTGTTTGGTTGTCTATGGTGTGCCATGAGCAAGCCCATACCAACCTCATTTAATTGCATTAAATATCATCCAACCCAAAGTTTGGCATTTGATGAAAACCATACAATTTCTGGAATGCTAAGCATGGGTGAGGACAATGCCCATCCCTATCCCACTTCCTTATAGAATGTGTTAGAAAAAACATAAGTTGCTAGTAAAAACAACTGGAGGAGTTGAGAAAGAGAGGGTTCAAGAGTGACTACATAAGTGAAGCGAAAAGAAAGTGGTGAACACATAGAAGGAGATGAATGAGAGAAAAAGTGAGAAGAAGTAGCTTTGTAGAGAAAAGCAAGGAAGCACCTAAAATAAAAGGAATGAATGAGCTAGTATAAAGTATCTGAGAGCCAATGTTCATAAGTTAGGGGTGTTATTCCCTGCATCTCTTATATAGATTCCAATAGATAAAGTGTTTAAGTGTAGAGGATAATTGGGGAGCTTTGTGGAGGAAATAAATAACTGTGGTGCCTATTATGAGGCTATGAAACCAATGGTGCTTGTTACCTAGCTATTTAATCATCAAGACAAGGTAATTTGAGCCATTGTGGTACTTACTGTGAGGCTGTGAAACCACCTAGACAGTGGGCTATAAACCCCTACAGTCATTTCCACCAAAAGGTAGTTGTGAAACCATTAAAACAAGTTGATTTAATCTCATCTAAATGAGACATATCCCATCTAACCTTAGGTGAAGTGCCACGTTTTAACTTGGAGAGAAAGTGAGTCATTGTGGTGCTTACTACTAGAGATCAGTTGCGAAACCACCTAAACAATGGACTCCTCTTGAGTATGTGATCAAGTCATGGGTATGAACTTCGTTGATTAAGAATCTTCTTAGACATTGGATTTGGCTAGGGAGTGAAAAATTGAAAGAAAGACTATAATGTAGCTAGCATATGGTTGGGTAGAGAGTTGAAGCCCCTCCATTAGTTACCATCTATCTTTACTCATACAAATAAGTGAAAATAACCTGTGTATTTTTTCTCATGGAAAGTGATGATTACTATTACATTGTGCATAATGCAAGATTGTTGAGCGCTTATGAATGTGTTGAATGTTAGAGCTATAAGGCTTATTATCGTGCTCAAGACTAGAAATATACCATGTATACTCATGAATTCTTGATGCTTACTACGAATATGTTATTCTTTATCATGATGTTGGACATGGGAATTGTGTGTTATGTGCATTTAGATTTGCCTATAAGATTTATGATAGGAATGTGTTTATATGAATTAACTGGTTAACTTGTATAAATCTAGAATCACTGGCTTCAAGCTTTGGGCACACATATCTCAAGGGTTGGTTGCTGGAACTTCCCCTTTATTAATCATCGTTATATAGTTTGATGGATTATACTTCAAGCCATCAAATTGTAAATCACCCTAAGTCTTAAGAGAATTGAGAATATGGAAGGGTCACCTTCCTCTTTACAATCCTATTAGATAATCCCTAAATTGGTCATTGGGCTAAGTAAGAGATATAACTTATAACTGATTTGTGTATGAGCAGGTTGAAAATGAGTGGGCGTTGGTGGAGCTAAGGCCCAGTTGAATCATGTCATGAAGGTTGGCCATTGGCCTTTGGCCACAACTTGTAACCTAGATGAAACCGTTACTATGGCTAAGTTCCAATCGACATATAATTAAGGGTAAAGAAAGTGGGGTCCAGGTGGGAATGGGGGTATTGGACCACTACCCACCACTCATTTCCAACCATTAAGACCTTCATTCCTGACAATGTAGCTTGAGCGCCAGTGGGGGTTGGTCAACTCAGTTAGAGATCCATTACAAAACACTTTTTTGTTCCATTACTTCTTGTTTCCCATTTCCATCCCTTTGCATGAAGCGTTAATGCTATGGGTGGTAACACAAGAAAATTCCCTAACATGGGCTTGACACAGTGGATCCCATTATGCTAACTTTTCAAGGACATGTGGAGGCCACATATGTGTCACATGACTAGATCATGATATATAACTTCAAATGAGTGTAACTTTTGATTTATGAATTAGATCAAAGTAAATTTGATGCTATAGAGAAGCTATCAGTGAGCTACATGTTGGGTGCGGAGCCTGATTATCTTCCTTATTTAGAGGTATTGCCGCATTGGACCCTAATTCATAACGGGGCGGTGTTTATCATTGTTAGGGGGGTCCAGGGGGGGTGACGACGATTTTATGAGCCCCACCTAGCATGGGTTCGGGGGAAGTGTCCCCAAATCTAAAAATAGATGTAAAATTTCCTTGCAAAGTATTGTAATTTCATAGTCAATATGGGTCGTTCATTAGGCAGATGATTTGATGGTAGAAGTTATGTTTAATTTATGGATTTTTGCCCTAGATGGAAACCCCTTGCTATATACAAGGGAATTGTATTGTATTTTGAGCGAGAAAGAGAGAGGAGATTGTGTGAGAGAAAAGAGGAAATTACAATGGATCTATTGTAGGTTGTATCTCTTAATCTTGATGGATAATATAAAAGGAAGGACTGGTTGTTTCTTTGTGGAAGTAGCCCAAATTGGGTGAACCACGTATACCTGTGTCTCTCTTGTTTTATGTGTTTGTGTTTCTGCAATATTTTATATGTTCCATTTCTTTGTAATATATAATTTTCTAACAACTGGTATCAGAGCCAAAGGTCTATTTGATTGATAAACTTGCAGGAGAGAAGGGTTCCTCGTTCGAGTGGGAGTAATGGTGGAAGATGGTAGGTTTAGGGTTCACAGTTTACATCTTAGCCATATTTTGGAGGTTTTACAAAGAATCAAGCTTTCTTATGTTTCTTTTTCTTGCACTCATATTTTTAGGGATCACAATAGGGAAGCAGACATATTATCTAAGGAAGCCTTCAATTGGATTGAGGGCTTTGATGCATAGACACAAACATAGTTCCTATTTTATGGATGACTTTGGTGCATAGGAACAAACATAGTTCTTATTTTCTCACTATTCTTTTTCTTTATTTCTATGTCATGATGTTAGGTTTTGAACATGTTTTTGTAGCCAATAAGGTCAAAACTATGTTTTTTTGTTAGTCTGATTCTGAGTATAGTAACTTTGTTTCTTTTTTAAATTGAGCTTTATGAGAGGGCCTCTCAAGGTGTTTGATGTAACTATGTATATTTTTTTTGAATAATATGGTATTTTCTTCATGGTCAATGTTTGGATGGAGGCAAATCCATCATGCATACGCACTCATATGTGTATTTACAAAATGTAATTTTGTTTAAATTCATAAATGAAATTACGGTTTTTCCTCAGAAAAAGAAAATAGTGTGCATTGATTTCAATGTAAGCACAAAACAATTATTGACGACATGCATGATTTATGTGTTACAATAATTCGACCATAGATAAAATAATTGATTTTTCACCTTAAATAAAGTGTTCACTTACTTGAAATGTTCGATTCTTGAAATTGTAAACTATTTGTATCTGACTACATTCTTATTATTCATGTTTTCTATCATTCAACATTGTTAGTCACTTTGCATTCAAATGAGGTAATAGAAAAAAAATACCATTGAAACTTATTTGGGGCATAACACTTTGTATGTCACAATGATTGACTTTGGAAAAAGCTACTACTAATATTGGAGAGCAAGAGAGACAAGATATGAGGTTTACTACAATAGCTCGAGTTAAAGATTTGAATGACCTATGATTTGAACCACTCTTTTCATATGATCAATATGAAAAATTGACAAAAATAACAGGTGGGACAATAAGAACAGTAGAAGAAAATAGTTTGAGATTGATCGCAATGAAGACTATTTGTAATTGATTACATTCTTATTAGTCACATTTTCTATTATTCAACATCGTTACATTGACACTTAGCATTCAAAATTTTTATTTCCTCATTTTTCATCGTTAAAGTTATTAAGAATCTCTATCATCTCAACAAGCTAAGGTAACTTAGCAAATTTAACATTAAAATAAGTAGATTAATCTTAAACATATTTAGCATACTTAAAATGATCAAAATAGTTATATGTTCAACAAATTTTGTGTGATCACGAACAAATGAAACCAACCTAGATCCATCTTAACTAATTTTAAACATATTAGCATATTTAAAATGATCAAAATAATTATATCTTCAACAAATTTTTTGTGATCACGCGTAACTGAAACCAACCTAGATCGATCTTAACCCCAGGTCTATCAAGCGTCGAGGGTAATCAAACCTCTCGAGGTGTAAACCTCATTTATTAGTGCAAAATCCAAGGAAAGATTTACACCTTGAGAGATTTGATCCCTCTCAATGCTTGATAGTTTCAAATTTAAGATGGATCTAGACTAGTGCTTATTCTTTAACATAATTGCTAGGTTTGAATATATGAATATAATATTAAATATGATGTAAAATAAAAAATATTATTATATAAAATTTAACATATTATTGTTTTAAGAAGTGTTTTACAACTTAATATGAGAAAGATATTGTAGTGTCCATAAAATAAAAAATTAATAATAAAAAAGCATAATGTATAATCAATAAAAAAGAAGAAGTAATAAATCGATTAAATTCAATTATATTTGTTTGTGTGTGTGTGTGTGATGATGATGATGATGATGATAATGATGATTAACATCCACTAAGACCAATGCAGTCTATTAGACCTTAAGAAAAATATGAATCTAATGTAATTATTTCGAATCTTATTTCTATGCTAAAAAAGAATGGGAAGAAGCACATCATGATCACTATACTTGGGTCGACTTAACAAGTCAAGAAGATTGGAAGTTTGAAAGATGTTAAGGAAATGAGAGAAAATGTGAGTAAGGGACGGAAAATCCAAAAGAAAGTGTTTTTCATCCTCCACCGCTCTTAGTATCAGAAAGATGACAAATTCTATCGTCCCAAGGAGTCTTGGGAGTAGACCACCGCTCGGTTTTACTTCAAAGGTCATGATAATTTGATCTGAAAATCACTTTTGTATGATCTTAGTTAATTAATGTAGGTATTATAGACTCATGCGTTGGGATATGCCTATATTATTTTAAGCAACAGATCGATAAGATTGCGGAATACACAGGCATCGGAAAGCAATAAGAGAAACACAACAAGTAAATTCAACAAAAACACAACAATTTAATAAGGAGTTCACCCAATCCTCCTGGGCTACGTCTCCTAGTCTAGCTTTCAGTTGTGGCCTTTTTTTATTGTGTCTTTAAGCAGAGTTTTTACAATGAGGATCTCAATTTGAGTCTCCCATAACAGATGATGCTTAGTAGGGTGGTACTTGGATTCCCCAATCCACTAGAGTACATAGACTTCCCCTTACCAAGTCTCAACCTCAACTTGTCTTATTGGGATGAGTCCAATTTGGCACTCAGTTCCCGGCAGAAATCCTCATAGGGATTGCTTGAACCTCTCAAGCCTTCTCGGTTTTGTCTGCTGGATGTTGCCTTAGCTCTGTAGGTCAGCTCAACTTCTTTGTTCTCTGCTTCTTGCTTCACTCTTTATTCTATCTCTCTTTTGTTCTTTGTATATTTGTGGCTTAAAGCCAATCCATCCCTTGACTGTTCGCTTCCTCTTCTGGCTCTTTAGATCACCTACCTCTATCCACTGGAATTCCGTTCTTCTGTGTCATCGCCATTGTGTAACATTTCACAGAGAGGTGGCCACTTGTCTCCTTACGAACTGGGCACCAGCTTTTCCTCAAACGGTCATTATTACGGTTATTCCGCGAAATGATTCATCCACCAGCTCATTGGTCATGTCGGACCCCAAATTTCATATGCCCCGACCTATTCTTTCACCGAATCCAATCCTTCGTCATTTGGATTCTCCGCTGTTGATCTGGGGCCTCCAGATCCTACAGTCATCACTTTTATCGCATGGGTGAGTTGCTCAACCGTTACCCTGCGATGAGAGCAGTTTTCTCTCTCATCCGCTGGACATGCATCATTCAGTGTATGGCATTGCGCAGTCCCCTGCCAAACCCGCTTACCGCTTAAAGTGCTTGCGATATCCCACTGGTTTTGGGTACGAGACCCACCTTCTGACGGTTTGGGTATTTCCGCATGGTTTTCCCTATTTTTCACATGACCAGGTGCCAAGGCTTTTCCTTCTTTGAGGTTTTTATCCTACAATACATGTGCTAATTGCGTATTAGAAACAGCCTCTATTTTCTGATATGGAATCCCTATCTGCTAGTTTGCACCACTACACAGTCTCCATGGGCCAACGGTCAATGCACTTTGGTCGAGGGTCCTCGTTGTTCCGCGCTGGCTACAAACTACCACTGTCCAGAGGTCCTTCCTGATAGCTCATTGTTTATAAGATTTTGAAGTTTGACATAATTTGAAAAAGTCATAGAAACTCTGATAATTTTCAAGGATCCAATTTGGATCATAATTAGTTCTAATCTTAACAATATTCATCTTTTTCTTCGAGTTGGTCAAAACAAAAAGATAATTTTGGTTCTCAAGGGTGGGGTCGATGACCTCCTTATAATATCTTAGCTTCCTTTTACACTCCAACTCCTTATCATCCCATAACTTATCCTTAAATTTGGAGGTGATAATATCTTTGACACTTTCTTTGCTTCTCAAGATGATCTCCTCATTTATCCTGTATTGGTTGAGCCAAGATTGCGCATCCTTATGCCACCCACTCTTGAGGTGAAGGTGGGGGTTTTGATTAAAGTTATAAGCAATTTTAGGAAGCCTCTTGGATTCCATGTTGTAAAGCTTATTCTTATACATTAGATACTTAAACATAGTATTGCTTTCAATAGGGGAGAGACCAACTTCGATAAGGAAAATAGGATAGGGCGTGTTTCCTTTGATCTTGAGATTGTAGGTTATGAATTGCTTTTGAATCATCTCAATCTTTCTCCATGAATCTCATGATATATATATTATTCCATACATATAAAAAATTAATAAATATATATTTAGAAATAAAAATATATGTGAATATATGTAAATCATAAATAATAGTTATAATTAAGAGTGTGGTTCATCGTTAGGACAAGTTGAAGAACGAGATCATGGCTGCATATTAAATAGGGAGAGCAGATCATCCAACGGCTAAGTTTGACTAAAAACAGCTATATTGAAAAAAAGGCTATATTAGGATAGACCTGATAAATGGCTAAGATTGACCAAAAACGGCTAGATTTGATTATTCAATATGTTTAATTAAATAATATTATTATGTTAAAATATTATTTTAATATTTATCATGAGTTATTTAAGTGAAAAGATAATCATATTTAATAATAATATTAGGGAATATTTATATTAAAAATGCTAGACATAATATATCTAGGGACACTAATTGTTAGTAATCAGAAGGATTTAATAATAATTAACAATAAATATTATACTATTATTATAATAATGTCATAATATTAAACTTATTATTAATGTCTAGTGTAACTAATTAATATAAATCTAATAGAAAGGTTATTTAAAAGGAATAAGTAATAATAGATCTATGGATATTATTAAATGTTATATTAAATATACTAGATCATTCAGATTAGCATTATTATCATTGTTATTATTATATTATTATTATTAATATTGGTATTAAAGTAATATTCGTTATGATAACTGATATTATTCTTACTATTAGTGGTTAGGGTATCAAATTATTAGTATTCTAATAGGAGCCTGTATTACTAGTTCTAGGGAAATTAGTAATAGCAAGGATTTATCGTATTGTTATTCTTAATATAATAATGTTATAATAATAGTATTCTATTAGGGGATGGGTAACTACTCAACATAGATTTATTCTAAAAGCCGTCTACATAAATTTTCAATTTAAATATCTTATGCTATATAATTTAACCCTATAAGAAAGGAATGAAAAGGATTATAAGAAATCAAGGAAGATTTTCCAAAGAGGATCAAAGAACTATCGCTAAAGAAAGAAGGTTAAAGGATATCAAGGAGAAATCCCAGGAACAAGATATTAAAAGAGGGAGGGGATGAAGGGGAGGAAATGCCTAGGAGGCAATGGCTGGGACCCAACAACTACTGATCTTCCAACCATCATATCTATTGAGATTTCTTGGCCTTCTTTCAATCTCAATGACTTCCCTAAATTTTCGGTGGTGGAACTGTGAAACTCTAGCAATAACATTGGCCTCCTCAATACAACCATGATGTTTGGTCTTCTCTCCATTAATCAAAGGATTAGTGAGCACGCAACTGATCTTAAACATAGGAGAACTAAGTCTTCCGCACTAGCGAGCATGTAGAGAAGACCAAACATCATGTTTGTATTGAGGAGGCCAATGTTATTGCTAGAGTTTCGCAGTTCCACCACCAAAAATTTAGGGAAGCCATTGAGATTGAAAGAAGGCCAAGTAATCTCAATAGAGATGATGGTTGGAAGATCAGTAGTTACTGGGTCCTGGCCATCACCTCCTAGGAATTTCCTCCCCCTTCTCCCCTCCCTCTTTTAATATCTTGTTCCTGGGATTTCTCCTTGATATCCTTTAACCTTCTTTCTTTAGCCATAGTTCTTTGATCCTCTTTGGAAAAGCTTCCTTGATTTCTTATAATCTTTTTCATTCCTTTCTTATAGGGTTAAATTATATAGCATAAGATATTTAAATTGCAAATTTATGTAGACGGCTTTTCTAATAAATCTATGTTGAGTAGTTACCCATCCCCTAATAGAATATTATTATTATAACACTATTATATTAAGAATAACAATCCAATAAATCCTTACTACTACTAATGTCCCTAGAACTCGTAATACAAGTTCTTATTAGAATACTAATAAATTGATACCCTAACTAGTGATAGTAAGAATAATACTAGTATCATAACTAATATTACTTTTAATACCAATATTAATAATAATAATAATATAATAATAACAATGATAATAATACTAATCTGAATGATTTAGTATATTTAATATAACATTTAATATATTATTACTTATTCCTTTTAAATAACCTTTCTATTAGATTTATATTAATTAGTTATACTAGACATTAATAATAAGTTTAATATTATGACATTATTATAATAATAGTATAATATTTATTATTGGTTATTATTAAATTCTTTCGATTACTAACCATTAGTGTCCCTAGATATATTATTTCTAGCATTTTTAATATAGATATTTCCTAATATTATTATTAAATATGATTATCTTTTCACTTAAATAACTCATAATAAATGTTAAAATAATATTTAACATAATAATATTATTTAATTAAATATATTGAATAGTCAAATCTAGCCGTTCTTGATCAATCTTAGCCGTTTATCAGGTCTGTCCTAATATAGCTGTTTTTAGTCAAACCTAGCCATTGGATGATCTACTCTCCCTATTTAATATGCAGCCATGATCTAGTTCTTCAACTTGTTCAACTTGTCCGGACGATGAACCACACTTGTTGGTTGGAAACACTTCGACAAATATTTTATCATAGTTCTTCAACTTGTCCTGAGGATGAATCACACTTGTTGGTTGGAAACACTTCGACAAATATTTTATCATGTGATTTATGCTGAAAAACTTTTCTAAATCTTGATATGGATCATAAAAACCTCAACTGAACAAAAAATACTTAAATTGATTTGGTTAAATTTAAAAGTTTTTACATAATAATTGGGGAAAAAATTAATTAATTAAATTTTTTTAATGTTTCATTATAATAAATATTGTTTATTTATCTGTAAATAATTTTATATCCAAAATATATATTTCTTTAATATTTAAATATGGGTTGTATATCAATAATAATTATAATCTTAATAAACCTTCTCACATATAAATAATATAAATTTATCTTCATTTTTAAATTATTGCGGTAAATCAAAATATTTTAAATTAAATAATAACATTAACATTAAATTAAAAATAATTTTAGTAATATAACTATTAAAAATCAAAATATCCTATAAAAAATAGAATAAAGTATGCCCTATTAAAACATAAACTAATAAAAAATAATAGAAAGTATTAATAACTTAAAACACGGAAAAACTAGGGTTCAAATTTTAATTATTTAAAATGTATTTGACTTTCCAAACATGTTTAATTTAAGACACGAGCAATGTATGGGTTTTTAACGAAGACAATATTGACTTACAGGCTAAATTAGTATTGTTTTTTAGTAAATAAGTCGTCACACTTTTGAATTTTATTTTTAAGTCTTGTCGTGATTAAATTAATAAATGGTTCGTTACACTTTTTAAAGTTTTATTTTAGAGTTTGTTTCTTAAAAAATTAATAAATTGTTTGTCACACGTTTTGAAGTTTATGTTTTTGGAGTTTTATTGTAAAATTTAGTTTTCAAAAAAATAATACATGGGTTATCATACTTTTTGGAGATATGTTTTAATGAAAATATTTCCAATTAAATATATAATATTAAAAAATAATAAAATTTAAAATCATTATATATATAAAGTTGTAGCTTGGTTATGGGTTATAAAATGAAATTGCATACAAATGTTTTAAATAAAAAAATTGTAGCACTTCTCTCCCAGGGGAATCAGGGAACACAAAAATAAGAAGCAAATGACTACACAACAAAGAACCAAATAGGGTGAGAAGAAACTCGGAGCGAGGAGTCTCCTATGTTGCTACCATGGACTTAAAATGAAAATATATTATTTTAAAATCAATTAATAATTATTTCATTTTTAGATCATTTTAGTTTAAATTATTTTTAGGTAAGTTGTTTTTAAAGGTGATTTTTTGAAAAGTTTTCCGATTTATTTTCCAACCTAATTTGTCTAAAATCTTATAGGGATTCTCTGAAATCACAAGTTTGATAGATGAACTCTGCACAATCAAAGTGTCTGAAGGGTTTTTCAGGGTGTTGGATCGATATATGCAGTCAAAAAACCAGTTTAAACAACACAAATCAAGATTTCACCACAATTAATTCCACCTAGAAATCCACCAAAAACTCCAAAAAGTCTCACTTAAAGACAACTCCATTTCTAGATCTAAGGCATATGCTTGTGGGAAGCATTGTAGTCATTGAAGTTAATTTTGAATATTTACAGTGGAATTAAAAATAAAATTTAATTACATTTATATTAATTTATTTAGGGTGCTAGCAATGATGGAGCACTGCATGGTGAAGGTCAATCTCGTGGCAAACAGGTAGTAGCGGGGAACAAGATTGAAGTTGGAATTTTTGTGGCACCTTAGTTAATATGATATATGCATTGTAACTTTGAACCTTTCTTGGGTCAATTTTGTAAAGTCTTTGGGAGGTTTTAGTGCAAAATTGTAGTACAAAAAGTCCATAGAGGCAAGAAAAATTTGTTGTGGCTTTATTGGAATGTTGAAGCAACAGAAGTAACCAAGGCATGCAAATGGTTTGGCCATGAAAACAAGTCTTTATAATATAAAAATAGTCATTTTATTTAAAAGGCAAAGCTATATGTATTATTAGGTTTTAATAAAATTAAAAGTAAGAATATCTCTATATAAAGATGTGAATATATAAATATAATAATATTAACGTCAATATCATTAAGCATTAGGTAATCAAATCATCTAGGTACAAATTTTCTCAAGTTTGACTAGAACAAGAGTTCACAATCTTCATAATACTATGATTCACATTAAAAATTAAATTAAAAAATTATAAAACATGTTAAAGAAAACTTCCAAATCCATATATTTGTAACTATATATATTATTAAGGTTTTAATAAAAGCAAAAGTAAGAATATATCTATATATAAAGATGTGAATTTTATATAAATATAAAGAATATTAACTTTGGATTTTCCAAGTATGGAGAGTAACCAAATCTCTCTAACTACACTTTTCATCAAGTTTTGCACGAGAAAATAGGTTTGCATTTTTAGAGATTTGATTCCTCTTGGTGCTTGATAGATTTGGAGTTAAGATAGAAATATGATGGTTATTAATATTGGTCAAAAAATTATGGTGTGAATATGGTTTTTCTTTGATATCACCTTTTTATCTATACAAAATAAAAATAAAATATCTCAGTAACATTACTAGACAATCCCCCTCAAACATGGAAATGAATGCTCACACTCCATTAACTTTGGTTCTTTCCTCCTACCCATACATATACAATGGATCCTATGCCTACTAGCAGTGGATTGATTACCACCTAGAATTGGCATCAAAGAAGTAAGTAAAAGAAGCAAGCTTCTGAAGTAACTCCCTTTGGAATGAGGTCTCTCTATCCTCATCTAGATAGCTACTTGCTTCATTTTTATGGTAAAGAAAGGAACAAAGTGATAAACCTCTGTCTTATATATGCCACCAAATAATAAACAATTTAATGACTAACTTCCATTAACTATCTACTTTAATCAACCCTGATGGGGGTGCATCCTGAGAGAATACGGTGGATGTGGGGTTGTGCCCTCCACATTGGAAATTCAAGGAGAGTAAATATGGGGGTGGCATGGCCGCCCCATCATATGCACAAACAGGTGGTAATTAATCACCCTTAATTATATGTATTGTGGTATATCGAAAATTATCAAGGTTCGAGCAAGGTGGTTTGGGCATTCAGAGAAACGAGGGGGATCTTTCGTTTCCTCAAGAGAGATTTTAGGATGACAACTTGTAGAAGAGTTAGCGACATGGTGTTTGATTTCATTAGGAGTAGAAGCTTGGATGATAATATCAGTGAGGGGTTCCGAATAAACTAATATGTCAGTTGCACATCGAACTATCCTAAGAAATTCACGGGAGGAAAGAGCGGACAAAGTGGATGAAGGAGGAAATGAAGGGAGGAAAAACACAGTCAAGCTTGAACTTTGGGATGTAGTGGAGCCAACCCAGAGCACTATACATCACCTGAAATGGAATTCTAGGATTTTTTTCTATCATTACTAGGTAATTATCGGACTTCAAGGAAATCCTTTGGGTTTTATATGGTATATCTTTAGAAATTTGTTGAATTGTCTAGAGATCCAGAGAAAACTCTATATTGGGTCAAAGAAGTATTGGTGGCCTAACTAGAAGGTAGTTTATGTATTAGCTATAAAAATTTATGTTCTTAATGGTGTTCATGCCCTAAGTGGCCTTCAACTTAATTGGGCTTGGAAACCTCTGTGCTGTTAATTTTTTCTCATTCTTCAGGGTTTATTGGTCTCTCGTGGTATGCATCTATGGTTTGTATCTACTGATGGTATCCCTGAACTATGGCTAGCATCCAGACATGTTTGGTGGTTCACTATGTATAGGGGATGATTTATATTGTTGTGTTGTAGTCTGTATAACGTCCAGAATTAGTACCCTTCAAGACGACTTGATACTAGTGTCTTTAAAACTTTTGATTCTGTATTTGCTGTAACAATTGATGCTCTTAGTGGTGGTGTTCCAAGCAACCGTCGGCTTAATTAAAATTGAAACCCTCTATGCTACAATTTTTTTCTCATTCATTAGGGTTTATTAGTCTCTAGTGGTCTATGTCTATGGTTTTTATCTATTTATGGTATCCCTAAGTTGTGGTTGGAAGCCATACATGTTTCGTGGTTCATTGTGTATATGAGACAATTTATATTGTTGTGGTGTCATTTTTATAAATTCTTGAATTGGCACTCTTCGGGCTGGCTTGATACTAATGTCTTTAAAATTATTGAGTATGTAATTTACACCCTTGCTGAGTTGGTTTCGAGTCCTTATAATTTCAAATGAAAAGTCAACAACTTTAGGGGGATTATGGGGCACTAGAGAATGTCTAATAGGTGTGGGGGGCATGGTCCCCAAGGCCACAATAGAGCACAATAATAAGCCCAAAGGGCTGCTGATAGATACCATGGAACAATCCCCCACAATGCTCGAGAGGAAATTCAAAACTTAGAGGCTAGGGTTGTGCATGAAAGACAATTCTTCTAAGATTCAGAAATCTTAGAAGACATAGCCACTTTGATTCCTGAATAGGGCACACGGAGGGATGAATGAAGCACTAGTATAGGGCTCTGGCCATATATTGAAAGATGAAGACACCACTTGGTAGAATCTTAATAGATAAAAAAACATAGAGATATAACATATTTGTTGGCTTGGAAGATGTCCAAAGATACCAACACAATTAAAACTACCATTTAGATAGGATTAAGGAAAATATTGGTCACACAGAACTTCATTTTCAATGCAAATCAGGGTATTATGTTCCTTCAAGATCAAATGACAAAGATTTTTCTCTAGTATCCTCCTCAAATACTTGAGTCTTCATGGTTATTTTTATTTTTTGTTTTTACAGTGCCCTCATAGATATCTTCGTTATGTTTATGATGTTGAAACGTCTTGAATTTTGGACTAATTAATCTATAGGTAGGTGGTCAGAATGATCTCATTTCCCATTTGGACAAATTGAGACCACCAACCAAGAACATATTAAACTGATGATGCTTGGTGAATGTACATGTTTCTGCTTGAATTTTGAGTTAATACAATTAAACTTACAAAAAAACTATCAAATTTAAACACGTTCATTTAAACCTCCCTCCATCTTTCCTCATGAATTCCCTTCTCTTTGAGCTTAGGAGTGATAAAACCCAACATACAGGAAGAGTGAAGCTTCATTCTTCTCCTTCAATGGGAAATCTTCACTCTCAATTGTCATATGGAAAATAGGATGCATTTTATTATATTTACATGTACGAATTAGTGGAAGAAGAGAAGGGTGAGTAAGTGAAACTGCTAAAAGGGAAGAAGATCATGCTAATCAAAGATGTGGAGCTGCCAAATGGTATGGTATGGGATTTCTTTGATAGAGCTACTTAGAGGGACGTTTGTGGTGCCAATATAGTCATTTTCTTCTCCCAGAATCTGATGATTAGGTATTGGACAAGACACAAATTCTACAACTGAACCCCTTGCTATGTGGTGTGCCATGAGGATTGTTTTTTGGAAGCAGGTAAAAAAAAATAGATTGTATGGGGATTCAAAATTCCTCATGTATTGGTTCAATGGAAGAGCTAACTTAAGGGTCCTTCATTTAGAATTGTGGCAAAGGAAAATCCACTAGCTACAGGAGCATTACGATGATGTGCAAGTTCTTCATACATACAAGGAAAATAAGGCCTTGGCAGATATATTATCCAAAGGAGCTCTGCAATTAAATGTTGGGTTAGTTTCCATCTCAGAAGTGTTAATGGTAATGCATTGTCTATTTTGTCTTTTAATCTATTTAATCCAATACAAATAGGATTTAGTTAAGTTTTAAGATATGTTTAAGGTCTGAGATATATATGAGATTTTATTTTCAATCAAATTTTTACATTGTCAAATATGTTGCTATACAATCAAAACACTATTTTTTTTAATTTTCTATTAAAAATAAAAATAAAATCTTTTATGATTTATTTATTTGAAATATAATACACCATATTATATAGTGATTTTTTGGACAACATAAATGCTTCTATTAACATATCCGAATCATAACCGTAGTATCAAGATAGTTTTTCAAAACCAAAACCCATACATCACATTTTTAACCCTTCAAAAGATATTGAAATATTAAAAAAACATGAACGTAATTATTGAATCATCCAAGAATTATGATCTCGCACCCTCTTCATAGTTATGTATATGCGAAGACCTTTCATGTGATTGATTGAAATCTCCAGCTAACCTAAGATCTTGACACCGTTTAAATAATTTGAATGTGAAATTCTAACCTAAGACCTTGACACCGTTTAAATAATTTGAATGTGAAATGCTAACCTAAGACCTTGACACCATTTAAATAATTTGATTGTGAAATGCTAACCTTGCATTTCAATACTTATCGTTAGAAACCACCATGTGAACCATTAAAATTGAAAACAACTCAAAATTAAAGTTAAATTATTAGTACGAAGTAGCTTGTGCTACCATCACGGTAATGACAATTCGAGTTTTCATAGCCATTTAAGTGAAGGATCAAATATACCCATAAATGGATTGATGAGAACGGTGTATTGTACCATTTATGACTGGTCATTTTCATCCATTTGTCTTGTCCTACATTAATAGATTTCATGGAGTACCATGTGAGCCATTAAACATGAAAGCCATTGGAAATTTAGGCACTAGTGTGAGGAACATAATAGGTTCCCAAAATGGTTGTCATGTATTTAGTGACCCAAATTTGATCCAAGGTACCCACTTATGTCAGGGATCACATATTTATTAATAAGTGGATTGAAAAAACGGTGTTTGTAAAATTGTTGTTGGCTTGACTCTATCCATTGAGAGGGTTTTTAATGTGAGAAATTGTGTTTATAAGAGTGTTGTTCACTTGGCTCTATCAATTGAGAGGGTTTTTAATGTGTTAGGAAGAATGAGATGTTAGGTTGAGAGATAGAGTTTATAATTTGATGATGTAAAAATGATTATTGAGTTGAGAGATTTATTTTACAACTTAATATAAAAGGATGTGTAAGTATATCTGTCAGCCTATCACTCTTTAAAATAAAAATAAAAATAAAAAAATTAGTAAAATAATTAGAAGTAAAAAAATATGTATGTCTAAAACTTATACTTCTCAAAAATATCTCAACAAGAGATTTAAATAAACTACTTGAAGATCTATGTTAACTAATTTATGCCAATATCAACTTCATATATATCTATTTATAGAAAGAATTGTTAAAATAAAATACTAACTTGAGATGCTTCGAATTAGGGTTTTACCTATGCCTTTAAGTAGATCATGATGTAAGGTTGATGATAGAGGATAATGTATGATGAATGCATCAATATTAGGTGCAAACAAAGATCTACATTGATTGTAAATGATTGTAATATTCAGTTGAGAATACGAGAGCGGTGGAGGTCAAAGGTTAGCTAGTTTTTTGTATTAAAAGGGTTTCTTGTGTAAAATATCTACCTATTATGTAATTATTTATGGTGTTCCATTTTTCATTTTATGATATTTAAGTTCTTTCATAATCTTTAAAAGTTTATGTTAATTAAGCTTCCAGCGTGGTTTAGATGTCTAGTTGTCATTGCATTTAGACTTTGTGTGTGTTTGAGGAATAAATTAGGTACCTTAAGCCCAAAATTTGGTATTAGAGCAATTTATTCTTGTAGCATATCTCATTTTGACTATAGAGGAGTGTCTCTACTATCAAAGATTGAAGATAATTAACCCAAATTTATCCAATAATGTCATTATTATTCAATATTGGAAATAACATATTTTAATGTTGTATATAAGAAAATATTTAATGTGGGTTATCAATAAAATATTTTAATACTAATTAATATTTAAATATACTTAAAAATACATTAATAAGAAAAAAAACCATTTTAATTTGCCTAATCTGGATAAAATGTCTGATGTACATGTTATGTTAAATATTTTAATATCAATTGTGTATATATTATATATCATTTAAAAAAAATTATGTATGTATCATGAAATTTATTTATTTATTTTATTTTAATTTTTTTTATTAATTAATTAATAATTATTTATTATTTTATGGTTAAAATGTTTATTTGTCTAATACTTTTTATATATTTAGCATTAAAAATACAATTTAAATAATGAAAAATAATATTTGTATTTTGGGACTCTAAAGAAGTTTCACATAAATAAATGTGATCCCTCTCAACTCATGTTAGATTCATACTTAACATGGATCTATGTTGGTAATATAATTTTTTATGATAATTTTATGATTAGAATTCAAATTTATGAGTTTATTGAATCTATTTTAAGAATATATTATATTTTTTTGATTTGGGATTCTAGGATTTTTAGAGTTCAATTTGGATATTAAATGATTATTTTTAGAGTCAATACCCTGTGGACAAAATGTTAACCCATTGACATTATTTTATTGACTGCACTACAAGGAAAAAAATCTCCTCATTTAGATTTTTGTAGAACCCTCTCATAAATTTCTCCATTTTCCTCTTATAGTGCACATTGTTAATATAGGCAGGTGGCTGGAGCTTTTAGAAGAGGTTTTGTTGTTGTTGGTGTTCTTACATTCTATTAAGCACATCAATGCACTGATATTTATGGTGCATCACTGTCTTGAATAACATGAAGGACTAAAAAAATGTTATAGCTAATCCTTGATTAAAAATTTGGCTTCTTTGGCTTTCAACATACTCTAATTGTTGTATGTAGAATTTACAATCATATTGATGCATTACTATCTAAAATATGTTAAATGAGATTTAAGCAATTTTCTATACAATAATGAATTTTAGTTAAGAAATTATCAAAACGTTTTAATGAGATCCCATGGAAGAATCACTATTGAATTCCTTGTATAGGTGCATCAGAGAACATTTTATTATTTTATGACAACACATTACAATGTATTATTATATAGTAAGTAAATTGGTGCATCTATATGTAAGCATCACTTTATTATGTTTAGATGTTTTGTTATAAAATACAATTTTTTATTTTAGAAAAATTCAAAAACTAACTGATGCACTTAATTGTATATAATTGTATGAACATACACTAGTGCAACCATAAAATGGTGCACCATATATAATTTTTCTAAAATTGAACAATTCACTACTAACATTTGATTATGTTGGTGTGTCAATAGTTACAATGCATTATAGGGTTTGAATTCTTTATGAAAATATAATCATTAAGAGTTCAATGTGTCACTGATGAGAATAAAATGTGGGTGACGAGGATAACAATAATTTCTCACAATCATTCAAGCTAGACCCAATTGACAAGGTTTAGATATTTTTTTATCCAACATTAATTTTTATTTAAAAAATACAAAAATATGTCAATGTGCTCCTATTGAGGAGCACTAGTGTGTTCCTTATGTAGGTACGATGGATAATGTTTCATTTTTTTTTGTCATAACATGCATTATGGTGCATCCTTAAACTATAATCACATCAATACATTAAGAAAGGTAAGAAGCACCTAAGTAGGTTTATACATTTTGTTATAAAATAAATCTTTTTGTTTGAAAAGAATCAACATCAAATTGATGGATTTACAACCGTGACATGCAATTTTTTACCCAATGTAATTACGTACCATCCTACATTTTGTTAAAAAATGAATGGAACTTGACTAATCTATGAATGCATTAGTACATCTTACTGTTCAGTACACCAAGGTAATCGTAAAATTAAAAAAGTAAATTATTAACCCCCCACCCAACACACACACACACAAAGTTAATTTAGTGCTTCTAACCACACAACTGCTGATGCTAATCTTATCTATAAGAACACTTCATTATTAGTGCTATTCCATTACTATATTGCTTTAGTCCCTTGTGAAACCCATGGATTTTGTTTTCTTTTTAATTTTGTAACAACCCTTTATCATAGTACCCTATGTATGTAAATACAACTACGTGAGTTATGGACATGTGTAATTTTATGTAAAAATAAATTGATAAATGGTTCAAGGGAGGGACATACAGATCTAAATCTATGATGGGAAGGCTTGTGGAAGGTTGTTTCATGACTACTGGAGTACCTATTAGATGCTTGTTTGGTTGCCTATGGTGTGCCATGAGCTAACCCATACCAACTTCATTTAATTGCCTTAAATATCATCCAGCCCAAGGTTTGGCATGTGATGACAACCATAAAATTTATGGAATGGGAACCATGAGGGAGGAAAATTCCCATACCTATCACCCTTCCCTATAGAATGTGGCAGAAAAAATAGAAGTTGCAGGTAAAAACAACTAGAAGTGTTAGGGAAGAGAGGGTTCAAGAGTGGCTAAAGTAGTGAAGCGAAAAGAAAGTGGTGAACACATGGAAGGAGATGAATGAGAGCAAATTTGAGAATAAAGGAAGCACTTGAAATAAAAGGAATGAATGAGCTAGTCTAGAGTATTTGAGAGTTAGTGTTCATAAGCTAGGGGTGTTATTCCCCACATCTCTTGTATGGAGTCTATTAGATAAAGTTTTTAAGCCTAGAGGATCAATAGGGAGCTCCATGGAGGAAATAAATAACCATGGTGCTTGTTGTGAGGCTGTGAAACCACTAGTTTTTGTTACCTAGCTATTAAATCATTGAGATAAGGTAATTTGAGCCACTGTGGTGCTTAGCGTGACACCATGAAGCCACCTAAACAATGGAATATACTTTCCATGAAAAGGTAGCTATGAAACCACCAAAACAAGTTGCTTTAATATCCTCTAACTGAGACATATCCCATCTAACCATGGGTGAAGCCCCATGTTTTAATTTAAAGAGAAAGTGAGTCATTATGGTGCTTACTACTAGAGAGTAGTTGTGTGACCACCTAGAAAGTGGACTCCTCTTGTGTATGTGATGAAGCCTCGGGTATGAAATTCCTTCATTAAGAATCCCATTAGACTTTGGATCTGTATAGTGAGTGGAAAATTTCAAGAAAGACTATGGTGTAGCTAGCCTATGGTTGAGTGGAGAGCTAAAGAGCCTCCTTCAGTTTCCATCTATCTTTAGTCATGCAGATAAGTGAAAATAGCTTGTGTATTTGGCCTCATGTATAGTGATGATTATTGTTACATTGTGCATAATGCAAGTTTGTTGAGCATTATGAATGTGTTGAATCATAGAGCTTTAAGGACTACTATCATGCTAAAGACTAGAAATATACTATGGATACTCATGAATTCTTGATACTTACCTGGAATATGTTATTATTTATCATGATGTTGGACATGGGGATTGTGTGTTTATGTGCATTTAGATTCACCTATAAGATCTATGATATAAATGTGTTTATATGAATTAAATGGTTAACTTGTGTAAATCAAGAATTACTGGCCGCAAGATTTGGGAACACATATCTCAAGGGTAGGTTGCTGGAACTTCCCTTGTATTAATAATCGTTATAGAGTTTGAAGCCATTAGGTGTTAAATCACCTCAATTCTTAAGAGAGTTAAGAATAGGGAAGGGTCACCTTCGTATTTACAATCCTATAATATAATCCCTAAATTAGTCGTCAGAATGAGTAAGAGATATAGCTTGTAGCTAAATTTTGTATGAGAAGGTTGAAAATGAGTGGGCATTGGTGGAACTAAGACCCAACTGAATCATGTCATGAAGGTTGAACATCGGCCTTTGGCCACAACTTGTAACCTAGATGAAATTGTTACCATGGCCAAGTGCCAATCAACATAGAATTAAGGGCATAGAGAGTGGGGTCTATGTGGGAATGGGAGTATTAGAGCATTGACCACTACCCACCACTCATTTACAACCATTGAGACCTTCATTCCTGACAACGTTACACAAGCACTAGAGGTGGTTGGCCAAATCAATTAGATACCCATTTCAGAACCTTTTTTTCCATTACTACTTGCTACCCAGTTCCATTCCTCTTCATGAAGCATTAATGAAATGGGTGGTAACACAAGAAACTTCCCTTACATGGGTTTGATGTGGTGGATCCCATTACGCTAAATTTTTAGGGACATGTGGAGGCCACATAGGTGTCACATGGCTAGATCATGATATGGTATATGTAATTGGCCATAACTTCAAATGAGTGTAACTTTTGATTTAGATAAAAGTAATTTTGATGCTATAGAGAAGCTATCAATGACCTAAATACAATGATGGTATGAATTATTAAATTCCAAAAAATTGTATAAATGAGGTTTTTTTCTATCCCCATCTTCATAAAAGACCTTGGGGATCTTGTTAATGGTAGATAACACCTTCCTTATTCTAATAATCCTTAAGGGTGAAAGGGAGGTTGTTACAAAGTGGTGTTATAGCACCTAGGATCAATACTTGGACTCGATGGGACTTGAAAGATAAAGTTTAGAGCTCTATTACAAAGTGGATTACGTTAGAGTCGAGATTCAACAATGGACCCAGAGAGACTTACACACATAAAATAAACCTTTAGTTTGATATTTTAGTTGCTATATACACATGTACTAATGATAAACTTATAGTGGATATGATTATTGGTTGAAAAATTGCTAATTTGTTATTTTGATTTCTAACTTGCATACTAACATGTGATCTGATTTTGTAATCATATTTAGAGTTGCATGCTCAAGTGCAGACATGCTAAGGTGGTGAATGATTATGTTTATTCAGGAGACCCTCAAGAGTTTGAGAGATGAATTGAGAAGTTACAAATATGACAACAAAAATGTTGTCCAAGCACAAGAAAGGAAAGAAAAGGTGAATATAGCGATCTTGTAGAGTTTGTTAGATGTGAAAAGAGAGAAGAAACACAAGCTTGGTGCCATCTATCTACATAGGCACAAATCCAAGAGAATTCCTTTTGAGATCTAGAGGCAAGGACTAGAAGCCAATAGAGCGGAAGGAAGTAAGTTGTGGAAGAGGCACAAGAAAAGTAGCGAAAGCATAATGAAAGGAGAAACCTCACTCACTATTTTGAAAAGAAAATCAAGTAGCCACAACCAGATTTCTAACACAACAACCAAGAGACACCTTAGCAAAGGAGGAGTGAGAGGTGCTCAATCCTAGAGGAGTTAAAAAAGTCAAACCTCCTACCTTTGATAGAGAAAATATGAAGTTTGAATAGGTAGAAGCCTCGACGTCGGGAATGAGGAAATATTTTAGAGTCCATGACTATTATGAAATTATGAAGTTTAGAGTGGCTATTTCAACTTGAAAAGAAAGGATTACATATGGTGGGAATATTTGAGAAATGTTAAGGGCATTAGAGAAAAGGAACTATTGTGGAGGAAGTTTGAAAATAATTTCTACAAGAAGTACTTATCTAAGAGGTGTTATGATAGTAAAGTTAAAGAGTTCTATTAGCATAATTTGGGGAAACTTACCATGGATGAGTACACCCACAAATTCTTAGAACTATTGAGGTATGTTTCATACATCATGGATGGGAAAGTGAGGATGTGTCATACAATCTGAAAGGCTAAGCATTGTTACAATTATTCCAAGCATAGGGTTCGATTCTGATCAGATTAGAAGAGGAATGACATAAATAGTTTTAAGGGAAACGGATAGAGACCCCTAAGACCCCAACACGAAGACATAGTTTTAAAGTTCATCCTTCCGGCCAAGGGTAATTCCAACTAAATTCAACTGCTACCAATAGAGATCAACCTACTGGATACGTAAGAAAGGAAGCTGTAAAATTCAAGAGAGGACCTCTCCAATGATGAACATGTGGAGAGACCCACTTGCGAAAGGATTTTCCTCACCAACAACAAAGCAAAAAATATTGTAAAATATCTAAGAGGTTGTGATGGTGAATGATGTGGCCCAGAGTGTGCCTTGAATATATGCGATATTAGATGATAAGAAAGTAGATCGTCAAGCCTCAATAATTGAAATGGAAGGTATGCTCATTAACTAACTTGTTTCAATTTAACTGACCTGGGTTCTAATTTCATCTATATCATCCTAAAGATCATAGAGAAATATGTATTGCAAAGGAAGACTCATGAAAAATTATGGTTTCTATAACTAACCATGGGAGTTAAAAGTGAGTGATGGACTTAGTGGAATTATGCCCCATGTAGTTAAGCATAATGTCAATTACCACCACCCTCGATCTCTTGCTATTAGGATTGTAAGATGTGCTAATCGAAATGGATTGAATAGAAGCCCATATAACCAAATTGGATTGTTACAAAAAGTCAATGGAATGACTTTGTGATGAAGGTGATGAAATGGTGCTTCTAGGAATAAGGAAGCTTATTTATTTCCGATGAATATTAGCACTATAGGTAAAGAGGTGTAGTAGAAAAGGGTGCACCCTATATGTTATTTAGATGACTAGTGAGCCAATGCATAGTGAGGTTGGAAGGGAAGATCACATGGTCTTAAATAAATTCAATGACGTGTTCCCTAAGGAAATACTAGTATTTCCACCTAGGAGAGAAATTGATTTCTCAATTGAGTTTCTTCTTGGATGATTGTCAGTCTTGAAATCCCCATATTGTATGATCACATTGGAGATAGTGGAGCTAAAATTATAGCTGAAGGAAATTTTGGACAAGGGATA
>APFE030600668.1:241470-251641 GCA_000404065.3 Pinus taeda | reverse complement strand
ATATTTATTTAAATTTTCTCAAACTCAGAGCCCTTTGTTTGTGGGAGAAGGGATCCACCTCTACCCAATGATTTGAGTACAACTCAAACCTCCTTGTTTGTGGTACAAGGGACCCACCTCCACTCAATGATTTGAGTACAACTCAAACCTCCCCCCTTGTATGAGGGACAAGGGACCTACCTCCACCCAATGATTTGAGTACTAAGTCTAAAGCGGCATACATACTCTACCCCTTTGGTTTTGAACCTGTGACTTTTTAGGAAGAAACACATGCTATTAACCAGCTCACACAAACGATACTTATATAACACGAATTAACTCATGATAATTTCATTTTTTTATCTTTCAGTATTATTTATAAGAAAAATCTAAATATATCTAAACTTTTATTAGAGTTGATAACAAAACATTACAATCTCACAGATATATTATATTTGGTACTTATATAACACGAATTAACTCATGATAATTTCATTTTTTTATCTTTCAGTATTATTTATAAGAAAAATCTAAATATATCTAAACTTTTATTAGAGTTGATAACAAAACATTACAATCTCACAGGTATATCATATTTGGATTTCCAATTTTAGAAAGATCACTATAAGAAGGCATTCCCAAAATCTTAAGAAGCTACCCCTCTCAATTTAAGCCGTCTATCGGATGACCCAAATTCGTGTTTCTAAGCCTTCAAGAGCTGCTTTTAAACGTTCGAATTTCGCATGATAAAATAAAAATACCTCATACCTGATGGTACGACGATCGATTTTTAGCTGACTGTGTCGTGACTCTCCTGTCGCTGTTTATAAAACGTGTCACAGATCCCTTCCTTTCTACATCTTCACGTTTTGTTTCCAAAATTGGCACTGTGTCTTCTGGACACCCTGTTTTAACTGAAAAGTTTCGTGCCAGTTGTGTCTTTTGTTCATTCCTCGTTTCCACTGACGGTTGCTCCGAACCCTTCAACAAAGAGACACCCAAACATGATTTTCTTCCAAAGGTGTAAAGAAATGGCAAAAAGTAATCTTTGATTATGTCTCCTGTTAATAACGGATTATGCATTACAGGGGAAATTAAGAAAATCGATGGAAAAAGGATTATAATTATTTGGTTATAGGTTTTTCAACATTTTAGAAATACTAACAGAGAGGAAGTCATTTATTTATTTAGCTTCACTAGCGTTTCTGATATTTTCTCAATATTTCGAAACTCTACCATTTAGTTAAAGTTCAAATTAAAATTCTGCCGTATATATCTGTAATTATTTTTACTCACCCGAAGAGATATTTGATCAGCGTACAATACACACAGAATGTTATCTCCATGTTCATTCTGCAGCAGGAAAAATGTTATTAGAAAATTGCGTTAACATAACAAATAACATTAAGATTAACAATATGACATAACAATGGTACAGAAATTTAGAGATGCAGTTAGTGAGATAGGAAAGTACTCGAAATTTGTGGACTGCTGGAGGATTGACGTAATTGAGATATTCGTCAATATTCATGTTATGCACGTCAATAGAAAATGCCACAATCGTAAGAGACAACAACAGTAACCAAATGAGAGTCCATTGAGAAGCCATTGTCACGCTTGTTGAGAACCTCTGGATACAAAGCTTAATATAGTTACAGATATTGAATAAATTTTTAGGTCTTTAAAACAGCGCGATTTTTTCAATATAGTTAAGATTTTTGTAACGATCAACATAACTATCGTTGCTGCATTATCTTTATCGGATTTATACTTACCTTCAACTGATAGAGCTATCATTTATACGTTATTAGTGCGCTTCGAAAGGGCAAGAGGGCTACACAACTAATAAACGATCGCCAGAAAATCTGTATAAAGGGTTTCAACCGATAGAGTGGCCACCTGTCTTTTCCATTTCTGGCATATCAATTGGCATTTCATAGTTTTTCGTTCTCATTGTTGAGATTAATGTAGAAACAGTTAGAAACAGAATTTTTCATTAAGATTGTGTTCCTGTTTTATAGGATTCTGTTGAACTTTTCTAAATGTGTATTTGTTATATATATTCTATATATAAAATATGTATGTAATGTAGAGACAATTTTATAAGTGGTGTTTCACATTTGAAAATTGCTAAATTGTTTAATAAAGTTAATTCAACATATTTTTAACACTTATCACCATGTGTTTCTCAGCCTCTAAATTTCTTTTCCATGTTCTCCGGTGTAAAATAGATGTAGCTTTTTATTCCACTTCAAAATAGTTAAGAAGAACACTTTCATATTCACTTCCACAAAATTCATTGACCAAAATATTATCCATCATAATCATATATATTTGTGTATGTTATCCATCATAATCATATATATTTGTGTATGTGTATATATATAAAATCCAAGCTATATTTTCTATAAATCCAATGACCTATCGCATTGTCTAGTTCCATGTTGAGTTATAATATTGGTTGGAAGAGAAACAACCAGACCTTCCATTTCTTGGAGCATTATTTGATATGTATTAGTTGGTTAATATAAGTGTAATTTGGTTATAGATTTTTGAATATTTTAGAGATTGTGAATATTGTGAAATTGGGAATGTAGTGAAAAATTAATAATATTTATATTTATAAGATTATAATTTATTTTAAATTTGCTATCAATATAATAGCTAATTTAAAATTAATCAAATTTATTAATATTACATGTATAAAATAATATAATTATAAAATATTTATTTTTTAATAAATAAAAAATCACCATATTGTATCATTGTTTTATACTAAGGGAGTCAACATTTCTCACATAAAGTACTTTCTCAAATGGAAGGTTTAGGTAATTAACTCTAAGTTTCAACTAATATAAACCCTAATGCCTATAGAAGACTCTTTTAAAAAACAGTTGAACATATTACATTTATTGACAAAGTTAAAAAAAAAAACTAAAGCAATCACAATATGAATGTCATTGTACTTTAACATCAGTGGATATGTTTTTGTCTCCCTTGTCCTAGTGTCATTTTTAGAGTGGTTTTACTCATTGGAATGATGAATGACATGACCATAAAGAGCACAAACTTTTTAATTTGGATGATCGAATTTATATATTACTGAACAGTAATTAAATAGATTTTAATTTTATGCATTACTTTTGGTGTGTTGAAGGGATGATATTCAATGTTGATGATGACATTACAAAGCTTTAACATATTGCTTCTATTTCATAAACTTATGTTTAAATTATTTCACATCTAGAAATTTCACCAGTAGATCAAACTGATATATGCAATGTACTAAAGCATAATACTTGATCCATTTCTACAAAACAATTAGCAGAAGCATATTCAAATTCATGAGCAACATCAAGCATAGACAGATATAACTGAGTAAGAGAAATAATCAACCATAACACAAGATATTTCACTAGGGAAAGCACCAGCATAAGACCCCAACTCTTTATTATCAATTAAGTGGAATCCTCAACAACACAAAAAAAGAATCAGCTCAAAACCTATCGTGCTCTCTCTGTAATCAGATGATGAAGCTCATGGACACCTAGGCTTGTATATATAGGTTGCACAAGTCCTCCAAGCTCCTATTTCCTTGTGTAGTTTTGATTGGGGTCCAATTACATAACATGTGTGAATTGGCCAAATCATACTTACTATCACCTCAAGTCCAACTACACAGTCCAAGAAGGAATAGTATTCCTTCCTCATGCAATGAATATTTACTAGGAATATCCTAGCAACTGATAGTACAATGTCCCTCCATTTGATCTCAACTGGGTCTCTATCTGAATTGCCATGCATCAATTATCCATGAGTGAATACTCGATTATCTGAAAATCCCGGATGTCACATGCATGCAAGCATCAACAAATTGAATCTCATCAATTTAACAAACTATTAAATTAATCTAACTAGACTTGATTAAGTCAAACTAAGTCAACTGATCCTCTCAACATAGAACTAATCCTTATCTCCTTTAATCAAGGATAATTCTTCAATCAGTGGGAAACTAATTGCATGATCTCATAAAGACCTCACGTTTGATTTTCCTTAACTACTTAACTCATGGAGAATTAATTAATTAAAATTCAAACTGTTGGTAAGACCAAATTCAAATTTTACTTCCTATAATTAGACCAGGGATTGCTAAAAATAGGAAGGGACCTTGAACTTCTATTTTTAGAAATGCTATTTTTAGTACTTTCACTTCTCACCCAATGTTGCTAATATCCACACTAGTAGAATTACTATTTTTAGAAGTGTTATTTTTAATAGTTTTATTTTTAGAAATTTCTATTTTCAGCATTTCTTGTTGCACACTTTTCAAAACTCCCTCTGAAGAAGAAAGGGATTATCAGTAACCTCGATCCTATCTCTATGGAAATCAAACATGCCTTTTGATAATGCCTTTGTCAAAATACCTGCATTTTGTTCCTCAGTCGAAATGTATAGCAACATCATGATCCTCTTGACCACACAATCCCATAGATGATGACAGTGGATATCTATATGCTTGGACCTGTCATGAAACACTGGATTCTCAGAGAGTTTAATGCAACTCTAATTATCATAACATATCATGGTCAGATCCATCATCTGATGAAATAATCTCACTAGAATCTTCCGCATCTAGTTGGCCTCACATGCAACCTGACTAGTAGCCATGTATTCAGCCTCTGTTGAGTTAAGTGCAACTGATCTCTATTTCCTATCGTACCAAGAAACGATAGCTAAACCAAGGTTGAAGATTTCTCCAGAAGTGCTCTTCCTGTCTAATGGACTAGTTGCCCAATCTGCATCCCTGAAGCCTTGCAACTTCACTCCCTTTGTCCGTCTATACCATAATCCATATTGTATAGTGCCTCTGAGATATGTAAGCACATGCTTTGGCCCCTTCCAAAATAACTTGGTTGTTTGAACCATAGCTTGACTCAGCTAGTTCACTGCAAAGCACAAATCTGATTGTGTGTTCACTAGATACATGATTGAACCCACAAGCTGCCTAAAAATAGTAGCAGCTACTACCTCACCTAAAGTAGCATCCTCCTTCCTCCATTTACCAACTAGAGGAGTCTCCATGGGCTTGCACATATCCATGTGGAAGCGCCTGAGTATTTCGTTGGCATACTTGCCTTGAGACACAAATACTTCCCTAGAAAGTAGTGCATGAGGCCCATGTCCTTCATCTCAAAGATTTGACCAACTGATCATCACCCGTCAAAATCAGATCATCGACATAAAGTAGAATAATCAATGGCTTTTCTTCTACTATGATGTCATAGAGGTTCACATCTACTTCACTCTTGGTGAAGCCCAACATGGTGAAATAGTCATCGATCCTAGTATACCAAGCACAAGGTGGTTTCTTCAGCCATACAATACTTGTTTGAGTTAGCACACATGTGACTCACGATCGATGGCCTCAAATCCCTCAGGTTGCTCAATGTATACAGCTTCCTCAATCTCCCCATTGAGGAAAGATGTCTCCACGTCCATCTGAAGGATCTTCCAACCCATCTGAGCTAATAGAGCTAGAATCAAAGTATGGGGGTTTACGCAGTGCATTATGTTAGATATCATTTTGGGATTCAACTGCGTTAAGTAAGTCATTAATGTATGACTATTTCCATGAGAGGTAGTTGTAACTGACTAATTTCTCATGATTGTTGAATAGTTCACTTAGCACTCATTGCATCGGGTGATGCTCACAAGGGTGAAGAAGTGGGATTGAAACTAGTGAAATGAATCACATAGCGTCAATCATCACTTTCGGGGCTTGCACCTGGTAAGCAGGACTTCCCGGGAGGTCAACCATCCCAAATCGCCTCTGGCTCAAGTGCGTTTAATTGTGGAGTTTTCCCCACAATCAAGCCCACTTAGCTTGCTACCCCATTTGCAAAACCTTACCAAGTATTGTGCCTCATCAACCATTCAAGTAGAGATCCCTTCACTCTTTTTGAATTTAAGTATGGGGGTTTACGTAGTGCATTATGTTAGATATCATTTTGGGACTCAACTACATTAAGTAAGTCATTCATGTATGACTATTTACATGAGAGGTACTCGTAACTGACTAATCTCTTATGATTGTTGAATAGCTCACTTAACACTCATTGCATCGGGTGATGCTCACAAGGGTGAAGAAGTGGGATTGAAACTAGTGAAATGAATCACATAGCGTCAGTCATCACTTTCGGGGCTTGCACCCGGTAACCAGGACTTCCCGGGAGGTCACCCATCCCAAATCGCCTCTGGATCAAGCGCGCTTAACTATGGAGTTTTCCCCACAATCAAGCCCACTTATCTTGCTACCCCATTTGCAAAACCTTACCAAGTACTGTGCCTCATGAACCATTCAAGTAGAGATCCCTTCACTCTTTTTGAATTTAAGTATGGCAGTTTACGCAGTGCATTATGTTAGATATCATTTTGGGATTCAACTATGTTAAGTAAGTCATTCATGTATGACCATTTCCATGAGAGGTAGTCATAACTGACTAATTTCTCATGATTGTTGAATAGTTCACTTAGCACTCATTGCATCGGGCGATGCTCACAAGGGTGAAGAAGTGGGATTGAAACTAGTGAAATGAATCACATAGCATCAATCATCACTTTCGGGGCTTGCACCCGGTAACCAAGACTTCCCAGGAGGTCACCCATCCCAAATTGCCTCTGGCACAAGCGCGCTTAACTGTGGAGTTTTCCCCACAATCAAGCCCACTTAGCTTGCTACCCCATTTGCAAAACCTTACCAAGTATTGTGCCTCATGAACCATTCAAGTAGAGATCCCTTCACTCTTTTTGAATTTAGGTATGGGGGTTTATGCAGCGCATTATGTTAGATATCATTTTGGGATTCAACTGCATTAATTAAGTCATTCATGTATGACTATTTCCATGAGAGGTAGTCGTAACTGACTAATTTCTCATGATTGTTGAATAGTTCACTTAGCACTCATTGCATCGGGTGATGCTCAAAAGGGTGATGAACTGGGATTGTAACAAGGACTTCCCGGGAGGTCACCCATCCCAAATCGCCTCTGGCTCAAGCACACTTAACTGTGGAGTTTTCCCCACAATCAAGCCCACTTAGCTTCCTACCCCATTTGCAAAACCTTAGCAAGTATTGTGCCTTATGAACCATTCAAGTAGAGATCCCTTCACTCTTTTTGAATTTAAGTATGGGGGAGAGCTAGAATCAGTCTGAGAAATGAGTACCTTGGAATAGTATCAAAGGTATCATCATAGTCAATCCCCTCAACCTGTGAGAAAACACAAGCAACAAACCTTGCCTTGTGTTTCTCAACACTACCATCAGCTGCTTGCTTTACCTTGTAAAGCCATCGGAAAGTAACCACTGACTTGTGCCTCAGTTTAGGGACAACATCCCACACACTGTTCCGCATGATAGATTGATACTCCTCTACCATCGCATCAACCGAAACTCGTTGTTGCACTGCCTCCAGAAAATAAGAAAGCTCGGTCACTACACTCTCCCCAACTGGGGCCATGTAGCCAGTATATCACTCGGAGATCTCCTCTGTCTACGTTGAGAGGATGGCGGCCCCACATTCTCTCTCGCATCTAGCATCAATATATGAGTTTCCCATGAGCATTCCTACCCATCTCTAAAAGACGCTCAAGGACTGGCAATCTCCACTACTAGATATTCTACATGCAGCTAATCCGCATCATCAAGAGGCTCCTCCTCCTTAGGAACTAATAGTTCCTCATCATCACCATGCAACTTGAGCTCCCTCTCAAGTAACACTCGCATGGATCGCTGCTCATTGAAATTTAGATCCCTGCAGAGTATGGTCCTCTGGCTGGCAGGCAGAGACACACAATAGTTGTGAGGTGTATCCATGTACCCCATAGGTATTCCCAACTCAATTGTTGGGTCTGACTTCTTCCAAGCATATTTTGTCACATAATAGTAGACTAATGATCCAAAGATGTGAAAGTGACTCACATCTAGTCGCTTCCCTGAAAAAGCCTCCTTAGGTGTCATCATCCCCAAAATACGATGAGGAATTCTATTCTGAAGATACGCTGGTGTATTGCATGCCTTAGCCCACAGATGAAGTGGTAGGCCTTGGTCATGCAACATCACTCGAGCAGCCCCCACAGTAGACCTGTTCTTCCTTTCGGTAACCCCATTCTGTTATGGGTTATGAGGTGTAGTGAGTTCCCGTTTAATTATTTTTGAAGCACAAAAGTCCTTAAACTACTGGGAAACATACTCTCCACTATTATCACTATGCAAGGCCTTTACCTTCTTCCCTGATTCTTTCTCTGCCAAGGCTTTGAACTCACAAAACCTCAAGCAAGTTTGATCCTTCTTTTGCATGAAGTAGATCCAACATCTATGAGAAAAATCATCAATGAAAATAACAAAATACCTTTGCTTTATGGTGGAGGCTGTAGAGAACGGTGCACATACATCTGAATGAACTCCCTCCAAAATTGCTCCAGCTCTACTATCCTGATCCTGAAAGGAATATTTTGCTTACTTACCCAAAGTGCAACCTTTGCATGTGTTTCTTTTCTCCAACTTTCCCTTGGGTGATCCAGTAGAAATTTGCTACATGATCTTCAAGGCCCTGTGATGCAACTAACCCATTTTCCTATGCCATAACTCACCAATATCATGCACCATCTCTACTTTCGAACTCAGTGCAACACAACCATTTACCTGTAGCTTATAGAGATTCTTAACTAGAATCCCTATTTTCTTGGTCTGTCTAGTGTCGATATGCCTTAGTAAAACATTTCCCAAACTAAAGACTACATCATAGCCTTTATTCTCAAGCATAGCAATAGACACAATATTCCTTTTCAGCCCTGGTACATACATAACATTTGAAAAAGTGAGGGGAGAACCATGCTCTCGTTGAAACAAAATCGTACCTTCACCTGAGACATGGTACTTTCCATCATCGTCCATCTCAATCCGTATTTGAAGATCCTTCTCCTCCAAAGTGTTGAAAAGATTCTTGTCACATGACATGTGGAAAGAGGCTCTACTATCCAGCTACCAAACACATCCCATCATGGATGAAACCATGCATGCGATAAGAGATAAATCTAGCTCAAATTGTGAAGCTAGTACCTCACCATCAGGTTCCTTGGAGGAATCTTTCTTGGACTTCTTCCGTAGACAATTAGTAGCATAATGGCCCACTTCATGACAATGAAAGCATCTTACCTTCGACTTGTCAAACTTCTTCCCATGTTGGGTCCCTATAATACTAGTGATTACCCCATTACTATGGTAGTTGTACTCCTTATTTAAATTGTTGTGCCCCTATTGCCCCCATACTGTTATTTCTGTGCCCCATAGAATCCCTCTATTGTTATTTTTGTGGCTTTATATTGTTATTGTTAGGTCGGCTGGGTTATATTGTGACTCCCTAGACTCCTATATATAGAAAGGAGGTTTTGTTATTTGTATCATCCAAGAATTGTTCATTTATGTGATGTAAAGGAGGTTGCCCCCTCGAAGAGGCTGAATTCTAAGGCGTGGATCTCTATTTTCTATCTTTTTGTGAGCTGGTTTCATAACATTTGGTATCAGAGCTTTGGATTCTAGGGTTTCGCTGCTCCAAACAGGTCATCGTGGAATTTTCGCTATAACTTTTTTTCTGGGACGTTGCAGAAGTCGCAAAAAAAACCCATTTGAGAAGAATTGGTGCTGAACTTTGGGTCCGAATTTCAGAGCCTTTCGTGAGATATTTTCGGAGATATGATCTGAGGAATTTGGCCTTTTTGCAGACTCCTGAATTACACTCAAAACAGGTGACCTGGGGAAAATCGTCATAACTTTCTTTCTGAGCATCGGATTGAAATTTCGTAAGAAGTTGCAGAAAGAGGACGGACTGTAGTTTTCATTTATATATTTTTTAGATTCAAAGGCTGAAACAGTGACTCGTGGCACGTCATACAAGTTCGCTCTACTGAACTAGTCTATAATCAAGTCACTATGGGAGATTTCGTATAACTCTTCGTCGGAGAATCCAATTTGGGTCAGACTTGTGGCATTGGAAAGAAGACACAGAGGGCTACTACAGGTCACAAATTCAGAACTAGATGATCGCAAAGTACAGAGATACGTCAGAGGCAATATCAAGCTCCTACAAAGTGAAAAAAGGTGTGTAGATTTTCTTAAATTTTTGCTTAAGCTGGG
>APFE030600668.1:225560-239239 GCA_000404065.3 Pinus taeda | reverse complement strand
ATTGTTCATTTATGTGATGTAAAGGAGGTTGCCCCCTCGAAGAGGCTGAATTCTAAGGCGTGGATCTCTATTTTCTATCTTTTTGTGAGCTGGTTTCATAACATCCCACCTTTAGAAGACTTGGATTGAGATGTCTTCCCTTTCCCTTTCATACCTTTAGTAGCTATAACCAAATTGTCTTCATCATCATGTTTTGATGAAGATCCATCCCTAGTGCTCTGTTTGATCTCCTCCTGCATCAAATTCGACTATAGTTGTTCCCAATCTGGTAGTTTCTCTCTTACACTAATAGAGTCTTGGTAGCTATGCTAGCTCTTACTAAGTCTAAGGAGTGCTAAAATCACCATATCATCATCTACCTTAAGTGCTAGATTCCTCTGATCACTGCTATTCTGATATAAATCTTTCAATGTTTTCCACATTAAAAATGGAGCTTCCTTCCCATGGAGGCTCGAGACTATGTGATCTTGAACTTCCTCTGGGATGATTCTCCTAGCTCTATCCACACACATTTTCCATTCCATCGGTTGAGTAGCATCATTAGGCTTAGGGACTTCTTGATCAATGAAGTTCCAATATTGCCTCCATGTGATCCTTCCCAGTGATGTAGTTTGAGCTGCCACCAAGGGAATACTCGAGCCTCAAACCATTGGATGCCATCGGCGAAATAGATGTGATAAGAACTTGAGATCTATATCACAAATAATAAACTTCAAATTTCTCTTGCTTGTATATTGTTCTTCCTTGATCACCAGTGCTCTGGAACCATGTAGAAATTTCACCTGTAGATGAAACTGATATATGCAATGTACTAAAGCATAATACTTGATCTAGTTCTACAAAACAATTAGTGGAAGCATATTCGAATTCATGAGAAACATCAAGCATAAACATATATAACTGAGTAAGAGAAATAATCAACTATGACACAAGATATATCACTAGGGAAAACACCAGCATAAAACCCCAACTCGACATTATCAGTAAAGTGGAAATCCTAAAAAACATACAAAATGAATCAACTCAAAACCTATCCTCCTCTATCTGTAATTAGATAATGAAGCTCATGGACTATCTAGGCTTGTATATATAGTCTACACAAGTCCTCCAAGCTCCTATTTCCTTGCACAGTTTTGATTGGGGTCCAATTACATAACATGTGTGAATTAGCCAAATCATGCATGTTGTCACCTCAAGTCCAACTATGCCATCCAGGAAGGAATAATATTCCTTCCTCATGCAAGGAATATTCAGTAGGAATATCCTAGCAACTAATAGTACATTGTCTGTCCATTTGATATCAATTGGGTCCTTGTCTGAACTGCCATGCATTAGTTATCCATGAGTGAGTGCTCAATTATATGAAAACACCTGTTGTCACATCCATGCAAGCATCAGCAAACTGAATCTCACTAATTTAACAAACTGTTAAATTATTCTAACTAGACTTAACAAAGTTAAACTAAGTCAACTGATCCTCTCAATATATAACTAATCCTTATCTCCTTTAATCAAGGATAATTCCTCAATCAGTGGAGCAAATTAAGGACAAATTCCTCAATCAGTGGGAAACTAATTGTATGATCTCACAAAGACCTCAATTTTGATTTTCCTCAACTAATTAAATCATGGAGAATTAATTAATTAATATTCAAACCAATCGTAAGAACAAATTTGAATTTTACTTTCTATAGTTAGGCCAAGGCTTGTTAAAAATAGGAAGAGACCCTGAAATTCTATTTTTAGAAATGTTATTTTTAGCAGTTTCACTTCTCACCCAATGTTGCTAATATCTGTTATAGGAAAATTTGGGCACATCAACCCCGACTTCTAGATCCATATTATTAGGTTCCATCAACCCCTAATTTAGCTGTTTTCATTCCCTAATTATGTTAATGTACATCATGCTTGCCTCCCAAGAGTTTCATGTCACCATTCATCCAAAAAGTATCCCTAGAGAGATCATCACACCTGGCCCTATATCAGGCTACAATGGATTGTAGGAACTACACTGTCTAGGTGCTATGCATCACACCTAGGCTTCGTTTCACCTGTGATGAGTGAGATTCATTAAATTTTTGAAATAAATCCATTGGGTTCCTCATCCAATGGATGCTTCTGGAAGTTTCTAGATGGATTGAGCTCTCATTTGGATGAGGAAGAGGATGACTGAACCTCAATCCATTATCCCTTCCCCTCTAGAACCACCTCCCAATTTTTGCAAAGCATTCATGAGGGCCATTAGTGACCTAACCTCCTCCATTCAGCTATAAATGGACAATTATTTCAAAGGCTTGGGGAGGTTGGAATTTCTTGAGCTAAGGAAATGTTGTTGGGGTGAGATTTGTAAAGAGGGTAATGTTATCATGTCAATTTGTTGCTTCATGAGGAGAGAAGGGTTTGAAGCTTGAAGGACGACACTGAATTCGAACATGCATCTACACAGGTTGTAATATTTCATTCTATTAATAAAGAGTTCTACACTTTTTCCATTCATGTGTTTATATGATGTATATTGTACTTTCAATTCTATAATATGTTTAGTTAACATATCGACATGTATGCTTTGATGGTTTTATGTCTCGGATTGTGTGCAGATACCATTCAAGAAAGTTAAGTATGGAAGGGAGTGGCAAAAGTGGTCAAAGGGAATAGGGATCAAGTGAAAGATATAGGTTGGTTCTTTTGCTTCTCTTTCCTTTATCTGTTAGCTATAGGAAAATCAACTAAATTACTTTAATTGTTGTTCTAGACTTACTACTAGGTCTAGGGATTAGTTGTTTGAAGACACTAAATTTTCTTGTAAAAAAATGGTGACTCCACTAGGGAACAATCCTATCCCTTATAGTAGCTTATCAATCTCCTAAAACACTTTGACATATTGTAGCTTCTACTATTCATCGAATTCAAGTTCATCTCACTGAGAATTGAGTCAGTTTTGAGTATAAAATTGTCATTATGTAATCATTGCACCACTGTAATTGACAAAGTGTGATGCAGTGCACCTTCTCATTGACTCAGTGTGATGTATAGCACTCTCTCTAACTTCTTCCTTTGATGATCCCTTTAGGGTCAGTTTTCCTATCTAGGAACTGAAAACTTCTGTCAATTTTTAGTATTTTGAATTGCTTGTTGGATGTAGATGAGTTCTTGTCTCTAAAAGTAGTTTTTTTCCTTATTCTAACCCCATTTAGACTGGATTGTTGAATGTTTTTTATTTATTTATTTTATCATTTGCAATCCACTGTCGAAAAGTAGTTTTGATCGATTATTTTGTCGATAGAAAAGTGTCGTAGAGTCATCATTTTCTTCGAAAAAATGTAGTTTCGTAAAGTAATCCTTCATAAATAATCGGTTGATTTAATTGTGCACTTGATTCATATTTTCACTCGAAAGTGTTGAAAATATTCATTTCTTTAGAGTTGAAAGTGTCGTATAGTCTTCCTTTCGCTTTAATATTTTTTTTCACAAATCGATGCTTTTCATGAAAAGAGTTTTTGAATCATTTGTGGATTAGTTTTTCTTATTGCATCCTTCACATTAAGAGGAACCGAAAAGAAAAATAAACACATGCATTTGCATTGAAAAGAGTTTGTGTGCGCTAAAAGGAATGGTCTAGGGAACTGCATTAGTTTGTGCTCTTTGTTGTTTGTGCAAAAAATACATGTATGCTCTATCCCTTATAGCTAGGATTTTCATTGTTGAAAGGAAATGGACAACGTTTTCATCATTTTAGTTGCATTTTTAGGAATTTTAGAAAACATCTCGTGATGAAACCTCAAAGGAAAATTTTAAGCAAGATAAAACTAAAATTTACATCAATTAACCTAATAACGCATTGGAACTTAATGCAAGCATCTAGAGGTATCTAGGCTAGAGACGTGTTCTAGTGTCTTAAAACATACTGGCTATCACATTCATTGACATTGGGTGATTCCTCTTCTGTGATTCGATAAGTACTAGTACAGACTTATGCTCCCTAAACCGTCGAGTATATAGTGGGAGACCCCAATAGCTTTAAATCCTTTATCCCTAGGAAGTTGAGTCTATCACCTTACTGATCATAATGCAATGAACACAACATTTAGGAAGACTAACTGCCATATGGTAAATCCTTCGTAATTTCTCTTTCGTTTACCACCAAGGTGTATATTGTAGTTTTGTGATTAGTTTGGTAAACCATATTGTCTAGTATCTCCAAAGCAATCACTTTTGTTCCTTTCCGACTCCTTAAGAGAAAAGGTTCATTTGAGCACCCTTCCTTTCAGGCTCATTAAACATTGAAAGTTACTAGAGTTGTTTTTCGTTTTTTATCAACTATTTAAAAATGAAAAAGAAAATTTATGTTCCAGTATCGTAAAAATTAATTGACCGTGGATAACATCCTCCATGTTCACTCTTTAGTTGATCTTAGGTTGAAACATATGGTGACAAATCCGGAGTCCACCAATCAAAGAATTCCTTTTGATGGGAATGCTAGTCCTTTCCTTCCATTTGAAAATATTGGTGCTCCATATATGGCTACACATTTCCTACCAAGATTTACCATTGGTTTGCCAGTATGGTTGTTTTCAAACTCCTTTGTTCAAATTGTTGTGATTCCTCTGCAATCAAGTACACCTCCAACTGGACAAAATCAACCTCTAGTTGATCCTAAATTTGACCCTTTGCCTTCTTCATCGGTTGTTTCTTCCTCCCCTTCTTCCTCTTCGCCTGGTGAAAGTATTGGTACTGGTAACCAAGTGGCTAAGAAGAAGAAGAAATGGAAGAAGAAGAAGAAGAAGCAAATTCAACAAAGGGGCAACCAAGCAACCATTGCTCTGGATGCAACTGTTGATGAGAAACCGTCCATTAAGCCACACAATGTTTGATATTGATGCAATATTTGTGTGGAAGACCATCTTATTTGAAATTGTCCTGATATTTCTCAGATCTTGGAAGAATAGCCTTCCCGTTGACACCATCCTGTGTCATCAACATCTGGAGATCATTTTGGTGATACACCATCAACTAGTGGTAGTAAAGATCATGGAAAGAAGGGTCAAGTTAAGTTACCTTGTAGGATATGTGAAGGGAATCACCCCATTCACCTTTGTCCTTACCATGATGAAGCCAAGAAAGTGTTGGATAACCGTCCTGCTTCATCGCAACAACTTTCATCTAGTTACAGAAGCTATCCCTTAATCCATCACTAGTTGATGAATTAATTAACCAAAATCAACCGTCGATTAAACCCAATATCTCTAGAAGTGAATATAATTAGTCTATACCTGACCCAAGTCAATAGTTCAAGGTAACAGTTGACCCAATTTCAACTTTAGTAAATCGTTCCCTTCCTGAAGAGAGTGAATCTGATACTACTCAGGTTATTTTTGTTTCTTTAGATTCAAATGAGCTTGGGGGCAGTCCCCCTTTTCCATCAAGACAGAAGGAATATCCTCCAGCTCTCGTAACTCAAGGGTTTAATTCTCCTATTTCTACAATATCCCCTCCAAGTATTCTAGTCACTTCCTTTGACTAGAATTGACTAGCTAGACATTGTTTTCCTTCTTATGTGCCTTTTCAGAACATAGTACAAGTTTGTAATATGATTGTATCGGGTACTATTATAGATGAAGGTGCATCAATGAGTATCCTTTCCTGAACTTCTTTGCAATCGCTTGGTTCACTGCCGCTTGTGCCTATTACCCAAAATCTATTGGATTTTAATAGAGGAACCAGTCAACCATTAGGGATCCTCCCTCAGTTACCCATTACTTTGGGAGGAAAAAATCTTTATTTGAATGTGGTGGTAGTCTCATTTCCTTTAGATTACAATTTAATTCTTGGGTGCAACTATGTTTATGGCATTGGAGCTATTGTTTCCACGCTTTTTCGATTGATTTGTTTCCCGTATGAAGACATAATTGTCACCATTGACCAGCTTTCATTTTTCGGTCCAAATATGGCTCCTAGTCAACCATCTTCCCTAATTGGTCCTTTTGTACCATTTTTATCCCCCCCACCAAGTGTTAATTATGTGGCAACCTGTTCCATACCTACATCAACTAACAATCAATTCAGTGATGTTGTACATCATGTACTGGGGGCATTGGAACCAGATCTCTCCTTCATGGCATGTTATGACTTGTGATTGAATTCAAGGATAGTTCCTTGTATGTCAACCTTGTTAAAAAATGAAATAATGGTCTTCTGGGATAGTTCATTGTCTTGTGTCAACCTCATTAAGAAATGAAACAAGGGTCTCCCAAGGATATTTCATTGTCTTTTGTCAACCTTACAAAAAAATGAAATAAGGATTCGAGGATAGTTCCTGGTCTTATGTCAACCTCGTTAAGAAATGAAACCAAAGGTATTAGGAGAGTTCTTTTACTGTGACAACCTCCTTAAAAATTGAAACAAGGAATTTGAGCAGAGTTCCTTGTCTTATGTCAAGCTCTTTAAAAATTGAAAGAAGGTCTCTTGGAGCAAAGTTCCAACTCGAGTCTTTGAGTAGATCTCGTAAAATCCCAATTCTTTCACTTGATCTCGTAAATGAACCTTCATTCCATCCACTCAATAGCCATGAGTAGTCTAATTTTGTGAATGTAATGAAGCTTGGGGGGCATGCACCTAGTGGCAAAGTTAAGCTTCCCTATAGGTTATGTGAAGGGAATCACTCCATTCACCTTTGTTTATCTGGAAAAAGCCAAGGAGTTGTTGGATAACCATCCTGCTTCACCGCAGTGACTTCCATGTGGTTATAGGAGACTTTCCCTTTCATCATGTTGGGGGCATGGAAACCAATCTCAAGCATAGTTTTTCATTTCAAGGTTGTGTAAAAATGAAACTGAATCCAAGCAAAGTTTTTCATTTCAAGCTTGTGTAGAAATGAAACTGAATCCAAGCATAGTTCCCTATGGTTCAAGATCGTGTAAAAATGAAGCCATTTCCATTTTTAACCCTTGTGATTTTCATTCTATCAGCCTTTTCGTCAGATGAAAATTGGTTTTTTTTCATCCCATCGCTACCATCCCTTTGGCCAATCACATGCTTTCACCTGGTTCTTTACCCTTTTTGAGGAACAGTTGCAATGAGTGGTCTTATTAGCCATCCTCCTCACATAAATCAACATGTTTTGAGAAGTTCAAACATTACCGGAACCAGTTGCTATATTAGACACCACTCATTCCTCAAAATGGAGCCCTCTTTAAGCTCTTTTCGGACTCTCTACATATTAAATGATTGCCAAGTGCTTGTCATTTCTATCTCATTAATGGATTAGAATCGATATCTACTAAGTATAGCTTTACCCCTTCTTTGTGCTGAGATAGATTAACTATGAAAAAGGTACTCGTTGGTCAAACATGATCAATAGGTTCTCTCTTGTATTGTTTTATGCTTTTTTGGGCTTGAGAGAAAATGTACGAAAAAGAACTTTTGGAGTTTTCCTTTCGTCCCTTTTAAAACTCTCTAAACATGAAAAGGAATGAGTTATCTTCATCATTAAACTCGTTAAAACCATTAATAGTGACAAACTTGTCCATATAGACAAGACTGAGTTTCACCTTTGCTAGACTCGCTAACACATCAAATAGTGATGCATTCACCCGAAGGGTGGAATTATACAACAAGAATATGTTGTCCTCCTCATGCTTGATTAAAAATAAAGAGGTACTGGTCATAAATGACTGGGGAAATGGTAAAAAGCTGGGAACACTTTATGGTAGCAAGTCGCTCTTGAACATGACACTTTCACCTCATCACCATTACTATGTGGTTTGGGTTATTTAGCTTGACTGTTATCATAACTTTGGTCTATCATACCATCCATCACTTTGTTTTGGGTTAATGCTACCAATTCACTTCAGTGTCGCTGATATGTTCATGAGAAGTCATTCAGTTCAAACTTCATCCTTTGCAATACCGTAAACCTTCATCTTCATGTATGTCATTCTTGAGCCTTGTGTCACGGTCGATGTTTCATCTCTGAAATCATTTACTTCATTTCATTTCGTTGATGTGGGATACATCAAGGCCCTCCTACGACGAGTTGCTTCTTGCCGATAGCAACACATCATCCAAGAAATTGACTTAGAAACACCCCTTCAGTACCTTGAGGCTTGCATACATGAATGTAGTTTTGTCACTTCTGATGATAGGTTAACATCACTCGCCTTCGACCGAAATACTTCATATGGTGTTTGACATCAGATCATTTATTCACACCATGTGAAATGTACTGTAGTACCTTGAGGGTCATTATCATTATCGGTGACTCCTCTCGCATCTATTAATGGCTAACATCATTGGCTCGTAACCAGATGATGTTTCTCCATGTTCGACCTCAGATCATCTATTCACATGGTTAGACTTGTAAATTGAGTGAATATTGAATGAGATTGAAGACCTCAGATCTAGTTTTATCCATCCAAGCTGCGATATATTTTTAGGAGTACTAATTCAAATGTACAATGGCCTTACATTTATGGGTCTATATCTGTAGATGACTGTATTTGTACATGTAATGAAATTTTATAAAGCTAAGCATTGGTATGCCTTCCCTCAGCTAGTTCATGAGAAAAATCGAAGTATCATGATATTTGTATTGTAACTGATGCAGGTCTCCTTCTGTTTCGAAACCTTCTCTCCAAATGGTAAAGCATCTCACTCGACATGTTTATTTTTGGCTTCATGCTTTAGGGGGCAACTATTACAGGAAAATTTGGGCACTTCAACCCCGACTTCCAAATCCATTTTATTAGGGTCAATCAACCCCTAATTCAGTTGTTTTCATTCCCTAATGAAGTTAACATACATCATGCTTGCCTCCCAAGAGTTTCATGTCACCATTCATCCAAAAGGTGTCCCTAGAGAGATCATCACAGGTGGCCCTTTATCAGGTTGTAATGCATTGTAGGAACTACACTATCTAGGTGCTATGCATCACACCTAGCGTTTGTTTCACCTACGATGAGTGAGATTCATCGAACTGTTAAAATAAATCCATTGGATTCCTCATCCAATGGATGCTTCTAGAAGTTTCCAGATGGATTGAGCTCACATTTGGATGAGGAAGAGGATGAATGAACCTCAATCCACTGTCCCTTCCTCCATGCAACCACCTCCCAATTTTGGTAAAGAATTCATGAGGGCCATTAATGGCCTAAGCTCCTCCATTCAGCTATAAAGGGACCAGGCTTTCGAAGGCTTGGGGAGGTTGGAATTTCTTGAGCGAAGGAAATGTTATTGGAGTGAGATTTGTAAAGAGGGTAATGTTATCATGTCAAATTTTTTCTTCATGACGAGAGAAGGGTTTGAAGTTGGAAGGAGGAAACTGAATCGAACATGCATATACATGGGTTGTAATGTTTCCTTCTATTAATAAAGAGTTCTATGCTTTTTCCATTCATGTGTTTCTATGATTTACATTGTACTTTCGATTCTATAATATGTTTAGTTAATGGATGAACATGTATGCTTTGATGGTTTTTTGTCTTGAATTGTGTGCAAGTACCTTTGAAGCGAGTTAAGTACAGAAGGGAGTGGCGAAAGTAGTCAAACGGAAGAGGGATTGAGCAAAAGATACAGGTTGGTTCTTTTGCTCCTCTTTCTTTTATCTGTTAGCTATAGGAAAAGAAATGGAATTACTTTAACTATTATTCTAGACTTGCTACTAGGTCTAAGGGTTAGTTGTTTGAAGAAGCACTAAATTTTCCCGTAACAATATCCACACTAGCAAAACTACTATTTTTAGAAGTTCCATTTTTACCAGTTCTATTTTTAGCAATTTCTATTTTTAGCATTTCTTGTTGCACACTTTTAAACATCACATGCTTAAGCTTAAATTTCTCCCAAATCTTCAAATATAGTGCTAGGCTTTTCCTAGTGAATGTATCTACAAAAGTTTCACTTTACTTTGGATGTACTAGTGTAGAGCATTGTAATGTTTGAGGACCCTATCTTGATCATTCATTGATGCAATGTTCTATGGAAATGCCATATAAATAACTAGTATACTATTGCATGAAATGGTGTTAACCTTGGGATAATTTATGTGACATGACGTACTAGTGATCACCATTTCCTACTTCACCATTTCCTACCAATATAGGCTGGATTACTATATAATTTTCCACTGATCTAAATACATTTAGAGTTTAAAGATTGAATTAATCATCTTACATGAGAAATTTTATTGATAGGACCTAGTTGGAAGAATTGAGATTTGAAACCTTTTGGGTTGGGCTTGAGGCCTTAAATGATGTTTTCTGGGGGTTAAAAATTATCTCTTAAGTACTAAACCCAATGATCCTATTCTACACTTAAATATTCTTCTAAGGTTGTACTAAATATGTCAATCAAAGTTTGAATGCAAAATTTCCTGCTAGAATATGAATTATCATGATTGATCACTATAATTCAAGGGTGTTCAATGCCATCCCCCATTACTTATAAAAAGTTGGATAGCGACATGAATACTTTAAAACAGACTCTAGGAGGGTCAAATTTATAATGCTAGTTGTGATTTGAAGGCCTCAAATTTAGCCAAATTTTTTCGTTCAGATTGTGTTATAACTAAGTTACTAGGAGGAAATGGGGTTACATTCATTTTGATTGTACTTTGTCCTAGAGAGAGTAAAACAACTTGAGAGTAGAACCCTGAGCAATAACATAGTGGTTTTAAGTTCTATAATATCCAATGGGCAAAAAACCTCAGGTAACACCATAGAGAGAGCCTTCTCCTTTGTACTTACAATATTTCCACTCCACACAAAAGATAATAGAGTAACATTAGTTTCCAACTACGTTTTCACCTATAATGGTTTCCCAAAGCATATAATGGTGTTTATCGTGATTGGTATGTGTTTTTTATATCATTGTTCTATATTCTTTCATTATATTTATTGCATGAAGAAAAAATAAATTTAGTACTAGCATATATGGAATCTAAATTAATCAACCATTTTTTGTAAATGTTTAGGTTTATCTTAGTAGATATGTTGTGATAAAATATCATGTGGAATATCCACAATAATTTATATATTACCCACATAAATAATACTCTTCCTTGACTGCTTTTATGAAGTCCCTTGATTGGGGTCTTTTGAGCGTTCAATTCACAACCTTTTTTCTACCTTCATTAATTCAAAATGGTAGGCCTATAGCCAATTTTTCTTGTGAAAACAACTCTTCATTACATAACTAAGAAAAAAAATTATGTTTTTATAATTGATAATTAGGTTAAGATCATACTTCCCAGTATGATATTAACTAATGCATGAAGGAATGGTTATCTTCTTAGGTCTAAGACTTGGATTGTTGTTTTTGTATTATTAATTCTAATGTCTACAAAAAAAAGAAGAAAGTTTGTTTGATTATGCCAATTCAATTATCAATTAAATTTGGAGCACTATTTCTCTAAATGTGAAAAGCTCAACAATTCCAACGATGTTAAGCCAATACAATGATAAAATCTATTTTTAAAATGTTCATACCTACCTCTCTAATTGATAACACACTTTCTCATTTATTTTATACTCATAGAATACATACTCCAAAGCTTTCTAGCTTGTAACCACTAACACTATAACCATAAAGTATATACTATATTTTAATATGTTGATATAATGTTGGTTCGAGGAATGTCAGTACACACAACTTGATGGTGGTTTTCATTTATTCATGTTGATGTTTTTGGCTTACATAGAACATAAGGAATGGTTGTACATGAATGAATTATAGAATGGTTGTAGTTGAGTTCCTTGTATATTACATAGATGTACATTTCAAATTGGAGCTATGACATGCCTTACACAATGAAAATTTATGCAATTGAATTATTTAAGGAATAGTCAACTTCTCAGTAATTAAATGTGTTCTATAACCTAATATAATATTGTGCAACAATGCAACAAATTGATTTTTAATTTTTCTAGAGTCAAAATTTAATTGTAAATAAGGTCATTGCATTTAATTATCATACTAGCAACCAAACAAATTGGCAATAATAATACAAGCATAATGCAAAACAATTGATCCAATAAAAAAAAACCAATCATATATGAGTAATGAATTTCCCATCTATAAATAATAACCAAACACCACAAAAATCATGGACAAAAAAGATGCTCAATTGCACAAGAATTAACATATAGGAAACATAGATTATTCTACAACAAAAATGTGACAACTAACAATTAATGATGATTTATTCTTATAATTAAGAGTTATCAAAAATAAAAAATATATACTCTTAGTAAAAATGTTCATTTAATATTACTCATTGGTGATATTTTGAGGATGAAGAGGATTTTGAACTTTTATGCCATTAAAAAGTTTCTTCATTCTATGTATTTTCCATTTATGGTACTGCTACCATTTCTTAAGATTTCATTTCTTTATCTATTGGATTTTTATTATGTATTAGATTATTTTTACACCAACTAAGACATTTTATATTATGATGATAATTTGTACTTCCTACTAACAAGTAATTCTTTCATATTTTTGAGACCAAAATGAAATCCTCAATATATATTTTGAAGATGAAGAAGATTTTGAACTTTTATGTGATTAAAAGGATTTCTTCATTTTAGGGTTTTATCCATTTATGGTACTACTAACACTTCTTAAGATTTCATTTCTTTATTTATTAGATTCTTATTATGTATTTGATTGTTTTTACACTAACTAAACAATTTTATATTACGATGATAATTTGTACTTTTAACCAACAAATGACTTTTTCATAATTTTGAGGCCAAAATGAAACTTTCAATATATATTTTGAGGATAAAGAAGATTTTGTACTTCCAACCAACAAGTGATTCTTTCATATTTTTGAGGCCAAAATGAAACCTCCAATATATATTTTGAGTATGAAAAACGATTTTGAACTTCTATTTAATTAAAAGTTTTTTTCATTCTTTGTTCATTTATGGGACTGTTCCCACTTCTTAAGATCCCATTTCTTTATCTATTGGATTGCTTTTACACCAACTAAGCCATTTTATATTACGATGACAATATGTACTTCCAACTAACAGGTGATTCTTTCATATATTTGAGGCTAAAATGAAACCTTCAATATTTTATCCTCACGTGTATTATTAATGGAGAAAAGAATGGTATGCTTTTTCTTCTCCGACACTTTTCAGCACACTCTTTATTCTTGATATTTTTGTGAAAAATTTAAGATGAGTAAATCTTTTTATTGGATATCATAAATTTATTTAAATAGTGGATTTTATATGAGTTTAGATAGATCAAATTTTTTAGTTGTAAACTTATTTTAGAGTGCAAAAAATAATGTGTAATGTTTAATTTTTTAAATTGCATGTCTTAATGTTATAAAGATTATATAATGTGTGTATTGGTCATTTTATATTAACTTATATTAAAATATTTTATTCATTAACTCACATTCATATGTTTATTTTAAAAGAGACATTAAAATATTCTATTTTTTTTTGTTGACATATTTAAAGTTAATATAAGTATTGAAATGTTTTTTAAAAGCATAAGATTTAAACATATTACTCACATTTGTTTTTTTACTTCTAATTATTTTACATGTTATTAGGTTATGTGGACAACTAATTAAAAATGCATCGCATATATTTTTTTTATTTTTAATTATAGCTCACATTGCTTTTCTATTTAGAGAATATTTTATTTTTATTTTAAAGGGACTAACA
>APFE030600668.1:183183-224958 GCA_000404065.3 Pinus taeda | reverse complement strand
TTATATAAAATTATATTATTTAAGATAGAAATCAAAATATTGTATTTATCGCTTGAAGAGTGAAAGTGAAATATCAACAACTCACTTATTAATAGATTTTTAATTGTTCTACATTGAAGGCAACATTCTGGAAAAGCTGTAAATTGCAATACTTAAAATTGAATTGAACAAAAATCTAAATTGGCATAGTTGTAGAAAGAAAATAACTTGGGGGCTTGGAAAGCATTTTATGCTTTTCATAATAAGTGTAGAGAGGTAGAATTGAAAACCACTCAAACTCTTTTTGGGCTTTTAGTGATTCTACCGATGATGTATGGTTGTAAACTATGGGCTAGCAGTACATCCCACATGCAATGGAGATAAATTGAGAAAATACAAAAGTGTTTGATTAGAAACAAATTAAATATTAAGAGTGAAGTTCCTAATGCTACCTTCTTTAGTGAAATAGGGGTTTTTCCTATTGAAGAAATTGTTATGGTAGGAATCATAAGGTATTTAAAAAAATGATCAAATGGAGGAGGATATATGGCCTAAGGTGGTCTTTAATGACAAATTGTGAAAAAAAAAACATGGATGCAACAAAATAAGAAATGGTTTAGTAAATGGGGTATTTCCTTGAACATGTGCCCCATAAACAACAAAGAGATATAAGTTTTTTTATGGATAAGTTCCACAAGCGTACCTGGGATAAGGAGCTAGGAAGAACTAGAAAGTACTATATTGAAGTGTTTAATCCCACTCATAGTCATCAACCAAAACCATACATAGAGGCTAATATCTCTTGGAGAGCCAAAATTATTGTTCCTTGGTTAAGAAATAATTCTCACTAATTCCATTGTGAAACAGGGGACTAGAAATGGCTAAAACAAGTGTGGGAGGAAAGACTATGCATTTTTTGTTTTTCTATAAAAGTGGAATAGAAAAGAATTTCATTTTAGAATATGAGGCCTTCGAAGACAATAGGGAAAGTTATGCAGATATGCTGACAGCTAATCCTTGGGATAATTTATTTAGTGAGGAGTTTGTTGAGAAGATGAGAGCATTTATTGTGAAGCTTCACATAAAAAGGGCCAAATAGATCAAACGTATGAAGGGGTAATATATTCCATACGGTATCTTTAGCCTTGTGGACACTAAAATAATTCCTTCCTTCTTTCTTCTTTTTATGATTATTTAATTTTTATATTTTTGTTTGGCCCACATGAGAGAAATTCTTTTTTATTAATTTTTTAAGGATGTAACATAGTTACACAAGTCCCTCATACTGGATTTTAGAATAAGTCTTGATTTAAAAATTATTTCTCCTTTGATTGCAAATGTATAAATATTATTCTTCGCTTTAACGTTGACTCAAATTTTTTGTCTTCGATGAGTTATCGTTCTCAACGCTAATTTATTCATAAGGCTTGAAAAGCTTCTTAGGATGAAGTTTTGGATGATGTATCTAACATTTTCTTTTTAAGTGCTAATTTAATTCATAAGGCTGGAAAAACTACTTGCAATTACATTGGATGCTTGTAACTTTTTTAAAAATTTTCATTTTTGTTGTCTTTCATTCTCTTCTCATTTAGAGAATGTAAATACATTTGTATGTATATTTTGTTTATGCGCCATAGATTTATTAATCTATGATTATTTCCAATTGAAATGGATCTAGCTTGTAATTCCATTCTAAGATTTAATTTACTTTAAAAAATAAATGGATTTTGATGTATTAATTTCTCTATACAAGGAGAAGAGAGCAGGTGTTGTAGGGTAAAACTAATTAAGACTTACATAGGAGAAAGGTAGAGTTGATAATTGGACCAAGAGATCAAATGTATTAGAGACATACTTGATAACCATAAAATTCTCTGAATTCTATTTCAGTTTCCCTTTCTTTTGGCTTAGGGTAATTTAGTTAAGTTACTTTAATTAATGCAACTTATAAGTTAAATGATCATAGTGATATTGTTTAAATGTATCAATGAAGTCCCCCCTTCATTGCATAGAAGGAGAGATCCATGATCCAATATAGTAGAAGTAGAAAAGATGTAGAGTAGGTGTATTTTAATTCACTTTATTTATAATATTTTATTTATGTATGTGTCTCATTTTACTTTCTACTAGTGTGTTGTATAGGTTTCATATTTTATTTCATAGCTTAAAAATTAAACATTGATTTTGATTATTAAGTTGTTAGGTCCCTATAATACTAGTGATTCCCCCATTACTATTGTCATTGTAGCACTTTTTTTTATTTTTGTGGCCCTATTATCTGCATATTGTTATTATTGTGGCCCATAGAAGCCCACTATTGTTATTTTGTGCCCTTATATTATTATTGTTATGTAAGCTTTGATTATATTGTGACCCCTTAGACTCCTATATATAGAAAGGAGGTTTTTTCATTTGTGTCATCAAAGAATTATTCATTTGTGTAATGTAAATGCGTTTTCTCACTCGAAGAGGTTGATTTCTAATGCATTGATATTTATTTTATATATTTTTGTGAGTTGGTTTCATAACATTTGGTATGAGAGCTTTGGATTCTATGTTTTTGGTACTCCAAATAGGTCATCATGGAATGTTCACTATAAATTGTTTTCTGCGACATTTCAAAAGTTAAAAAACAACCCATTTGTGCTAAAGTCATTCTGAACCTCATGTCCAAATTGTAGATCTTGTGTCATTATATTTTCAGAGATATGATGTGAGGAAGTTAGGATTTTTGCAGAATCATGAATTACATTCCAAACAGTCGACTTTGGAAAATTCATCATAATGTTCTATTTGAGCATCAGATTAAATTTTTTTAAGAAGTTACAGAAAGAGGATAGATTGTAGTCTTCTGTGTATATTTTTTAGATCTGAAGGTCGAAACAACGACACGTGGCATGTAATACAAGTTAAATCTAGTGGAAAATTATATAATCAAGCCATCTTGGAAGGTTTGGCATAATGTTTTCTTGGAGAATCCAGTTTTGATCAAACTAGTGGCATTGGAAAGAGGACTGAGAGACATACCACGGGAAGTAATTTTAGACCTTGGAAATCTGAAATTACAAATATACAAAAGATTCAGTATGGAGCTTCTACAGATAAAAAATAGGTGTGCAGTCTTTCTTAAATTTTGCATAGGTTTGCGTTGAAAAAATAGTTTGAAGTTCAAAGGGCTTAGTGAAGCATAGTTATCATCAATTTATGCCCCGAAGAAAGAAAATGGAAACACCTAGTAAGAAAACTGAAAGCTCTAACGTGACTCATGAAGAAGAGAAAGAAATGCAACATGATATATCAAAATTATGAGACGAAGTGCAACAAATTTAACTCTGAAAAAAGGCAACAAAAGCTAAGATAGATGGTTTAGAGAAAGCCACAGAAGCTAAGATGAATGGTGAGGAAGCTAATATGAATGGCATGTAAGTTAATATGGATGGTCTGGAAGCTAATATGGATGGTGTGGAAGCGAAGATGGATGGCATGGAAGCTAATGTGAATGGAATGGATGCTAAGATAGATGGTATAGAAAAAACTAAAAGGCGACATGGAAGATTTGAAGATAGATTTGATAAAGTTGCTACAAGAAATGCTTACTAATGGTGAAATGGTAGTAAAGGAAACTCATGATGAGAGCAAAAGAAATGTTAATCATGATTTCATGGACTCTAACATTGTATTGAAGACCCCCATGTTCCAAAGATCGATATGAGGAAGTTCCATGGCAAGGATCCCATAACATGGATACTACATATGGAGCAATATTTTGATCTCCATAATGTGTGAAACAGACAAAGGGTAGTCATTGCAACTTTGTATTTGGAACCAAATCACTTTGTATGGTATCGTTGGCTTTGATCTCATAAACAAATTCTCACTTGGGTAATTTTTACAAATGAAATGATAGCACGTTATGAGGATATAGAAAGAAACATTTTTTTTATGTAATTGATAAACCTCAATCCAAAGGGTTCAATGATGGAGCACATTGAGCACTATCAAAAATTGAATATAAGGGTAAAATATATTCTATAGGAGCATAGGATTGATGTCTACATAGGGAATTTAAAGAATAACATCAAACATGAGGTTTGCCTTTGGGAACCTGACTCATTGAAGAAGGCATTTAGACTGCCAAGAAAAATGTAAAGAAAAATTATGGCAATAAGGAATCTTACCACTCACAACTATAAGGATGGAAGTGTTGTTTCCTATAGCATTCCACAACCTACGAGTTTGAAACCACAAAAATTGGAAGAAAAAAGAGAAAAAGGGATTTGTTACAGTTGTGATAGAAAATACACTAAATGTCATAAGTGTGCTGAGAAGAAATTATATTACATAGATTGTGAAGAGGAGGAAGAAAAGGAACAAGAAACATCAAAAGAAGAGGATATACATGAGGAAGAAACCATAGACTAAGAATAAATGAATCTGACCATATATTATAATGTGTTTGTCGCAATTACCACTCCTCAAACTATCAAGATAGAAGGACATATCAAGAAGAAAAAGCTAATACTGTTGATTGATTCGGGTAGTACAAATAATTTTATTCATTGTGAGATAGCCAAGGAATTTAATTTCTTCCTATGTCAAGCACTAGAGCGTCAAGTGGTTGTTACAAGTGGAGGAACTATAAATTTCTCTAGAAAGTGCCATAATATAAAACTATCCATGGGAGAATATGTATTGAATAGCCCAATGCTTTCCATTCTAATGGGTGGTTCTGATGTTGTGCTAGGAGTCCAACGTCTAGAACCCTTGGGTAAAATAAATTTTAATTTTCAAGAAATTTTCTTTAGAAGGAAAGGAAGTTGAATTAAGAGGTATCACTGGGAAACTAGGAAAAGTAATCAGCTATAATGGAATGACAAAGCTTCTAAAGAAAGAACAACAAGGCATAATTTCATAATTATGTTTGCTAGAGGATCGCACATCGAAATCATCTATATTTCCAAATCTCCAAAAGTCTTGAAAAATCATTCCAAGGTCTTTGAGACTCCCAAAGGTCTCCCACCTATTTGTGATCATGGTCATGCTATTCATTTGAATCTAGGAAGTGTTCCTCCAAACATGAGGCCTTACAAATATCCTTATGCCCAAAAAAAGTGAAATTGAATGTATGGTTGCAGAAATGCTACAGGCTGGTATAATTCAACCTAGTCAAATTTCTTCATCTAGGTAGTAGTATTGGTGCACAATGAGGATGGATCATGGCACATGTGTCCAAATTATAGGCAGATCAACAAGCTCACTATTAAAGATAATTCTTTCATTCATGTCATTCATGAACTATTGGATGAATTGCGTAGATCAATTTACTTGAACAAGTTGGATCTTCGTTAATGATATCATGATATTAGTGTGAAGACTAAAGACAGTCTAAAAATAACATTTAGAACTCATGAGGGTCATTATGAATTTTTGTTCATGCCTTTTCGCCTTACCAATGCACCTTCTACATTTCAAGGTTTGATGAATTCCATTTTCAAACCCTTCCTTATAAAATTTATGTTAGTATTTTTTGATGATATATTAATCTATAGAAATTCATGGAGGGATCATGTTCAACATGTTGACAGGATGCTCAAACTATTGGAGGAGAAACAATTATACGCAAAAAGTTTCAAATGTTTCTTTGGAGTAGAAGAGGTGGAATATCTGGGTCCTATTGTATCTCAAGAACATGTTATGGTAGACCCCAAAAAAATTAAATCCATTAAGGAATGGAAAATCCCCACATCCATAAAGCATCTGCAAGGATTTCTTGGGTTGACAGGGTATTATCACAAGTTTGTTAATAAATATGTGAGAATAATAACACCTGTGACAAATTTATTGAACAAAGATTCACTTTTACGGACTAAAGAAGCAATGAAGGCCTTTGAACATATTAAAGAGGTAATGTGCGAAGCACTAGTCTTAGCTACACTAAAATTCACAAAATCCTTTATTGTGGAATTTGATGCCTCATGAAATGGAATTGGTGTTGTTTGAATGCAATAAGAAAGACCCAATGCTTTTAAAATTCATTCAATGAAGAATAGTATTTACACAAAGCTATTTATGAGAAGGAAATCTTGGAAATACTACATGCACTTTAGAAATGGAGACCCTATCTAATGGGAAGACACTTCAAGGTGAAAGTATATCATGATAGTCTTAGATACTTTTTAGAAAAAATATTATCTATAGAAGAGAAGAAAAAATGGGTCATAGAGGTGTTGGGTTATGACTTTCAAATCATATACAAAAAGGGAAGAAAAATGTTGTGGCAGATGCACTCTCAAGAAAGGATGAGAATGTGGAATCATTGCTTTGTGCCTTTTTTATTATCCAACCCAATTGTATAAAAAAAGCAAGGGATGAATAGAAGAATGATGAAGAAGTCTGGGAACTCATTAAAAAGTTACGACAAGATCCTAGTACATTTGATACATTTAACTGGAAAAATGATTCGTTATGATACAAAGTTCGCTTAAACCTATGCTAGAATTCTCAACTCAAATAAAATATTCCTTATGGAATTGGATGTCTTTCCCTTAGGAGGGCACTCGGCATTCTTAAAAACTTATCACATGGTCAAGAAGGTATTTTTTGGGATGACACTAAATCTAATATTCAAAATTGTGTTGCGAAGAGTTTCGTTTGCCAACAAAATAAAGCTAAAAAAATTAAGACCCCGGGTCTATTACAACCTTTATCCATTCCAGGTCAATGTTGGGAGGAGGTTTCAATGGATTTTATCACAATTTTACTCAAGTGTGAAGGAAAGAGTGTGATCATGGTGGTAATTGAAAGACTTACCAAAGATGCACACTTTTGTGCATTATCTCATCCATTTAAAGCCAATACAGTTTCTGTTGCATGTATGCAAACAATTCAAAAGCTACATGGAAACCTAAAGATTATTGTAAGAGACAAAGATCCCATTTTCACTAGAAATTTTTGGACAAAATTATTTGCTTGTCTTGGTACTCAGTTAGATCATATCTAATCTTAGCATCCTCAATCTGATGGGCAAACTGAGATAGTAAACAAATGTTTGGAAGTATGTCTTAGTTGCTTTGTATTTGATAAATAGACACAATGGGTCAAATGGTTTCCTTTGGTTGAATGGTGGTATAAAACTTCCTTCCATATTGCGACAAAAATGGCCCCATCTATGGCACTTTATGGTTATCTCCAACCATCCATCACATCATATTTAAGAGAAAATTCTAAGGTTTAAGTAGTGGAAGATCACATCGAGCGACAACAACAAGTTCTTCAACTTTTAAAGGATGACCTAAATTTAACACATAATAGAATGTAACAACAGGTAGATCAACATCCCAACAAAAGAGGTTTTTATATAGGTGACTAGGTATTTCCACAACTACAACCATACAAAAAATGTCCCTAAAGAAAGCTAAGAAGGATAACAAATTATCACCAAGGTATTATGTTCCATACAAGTTGTTAAAAAATATTTGTATTATGGCATACAAATTCGAGCTTCCTGTAGTTTCCCAAGTGCACCCAATTTTCCATGTTTCATGCTTAAAGATGGTTATTGGTGAAAAGCTCCTAGTTCAAACAATATTGCCAGAACTTGATGACGAAGGAAAAATCATATTGGAACCTAAAGTAGTCACAGAAACAAGAACTCGATAGCTGCGAAATTGAACAATTTCGGAGTATCTTCTTAAGTGGAAGAACTTACACACTGAAGATTCCACATGGGAGGATGAGAATTTTATACATAAGCATCTAGAACTACTCAAGCATTGAGGACAACAGGTTTTTCAAGGAGAGGGGCATGTTAGGTCCCTATAATACTAGTGATTCTCCCATTACTATTGCCATTGTGACCCTTATTGTTATTGGTGTGCTCCTATTGTCCCCATATTGTTATTATTGTCCCCATAGAAGCTCACTATTGTTATTGTTGTGCCATTATAATATTAATATGCTGAATTTGATTATATTGTGACCCCTTAGACTCCTATATATAGAAAGGAGGTCTTTTTCATTTGTATCATCCAAGAATTATTCATTTGTCTAATGTAAAGGAGGTTTCCCCCTCAAACAGGTCGATTTCTATGGCGTTGATCTTTCTTTTCTATCTTTTTGTGAGATGGTTTCATAACATGAGTTATACATGAACACATACCAAAAAAGGTATTGCTGTTAAAATATTCAAAACTTAAATCTAAAAAACATAATTACATTCTATTATTACAACTATGGATATTGTAAATTATAATTTATGAGAATTGTATAGTTGCAACTCAATTTCAACTGTGTTTCCTTTTCGCAATATCACTTGAGCTGATGTTTAAAATCTTGAATTATATATTGAAATAGTCACAATAGAGTTTTTCTTACTTGAAGTCCTAAGTTATCTGCTTTAACACATAATGATGACCTAATAATTTACATTTACAATTTTACTAAATCATAATTCAAGAATAAAATTAAATTATTTTACATGAAATTGATTGCATTTAAATTTTTAAACTAAAATTAGATATACCATTTATTGACTTATATTATGAAATATATCCAAAGATACTAATGTTATGGAAAGGTGGCTCAAATCATAAATATTGAACACTTATCTACAAGCCATTATTATTACATTTGTCAATATAGTTGGTTATAATATTGATCCGGATTTAAACAGGAATGCAAAAAAATACAGAGATAACCATAAATACAGATGCAACTTAAATAATAATTCATTTCATTAATGTAAAATACTGAAATATGCTTACAAACAGAAATAGAAATAAATTAGCTAGGGTAATTGTAGCTTATCTCTGAGAAGAGATGTGGAAGATACATGCCTCTGAACTATGTTACAATGAGGATCGAATTCCTATTTATTGTTGAGAAACAATAGAATACCCTAAACATCCAAAAACCTAACACTATGAGAAGAAACGCGAAAATGTGGGCCCTGTTTTGGGAAAATTGGTAGATCAACTTCCCAGGGTCGTAACTTTGGCATACAATATCTGTTTCACATGCACTATAGCTCATTATAAAGGTCTATCTGAGTAATACAACTTTGGGAATAAAATCATCAGTCCATGGCCCCATGTTGCTCCTAGGTTTCCAAAAGAAACATCATTTAGGGCCTTGCAACAACTCTAGAAGTTCAAGACCTCAAAAACTACTAAAAATAGTAAATTGTGCTACAATTAAGTAAACAGAAAACCTAAAAGACAAAGTTGTGGGTGTCCATGTTGGATAGGTGGGTGGCCACCAACATCCAATTGGATCATTTCTCCCCCCTTAGGAATCAATTGTCCCCATCGCATTGAGTTCCTCCATTTGCTAAACTTGGTCCTTAGTGAGCTATTCTGCAATCTCTAACATGTCTAGTAATGGTGGGAAAAATGCTAGAGGGTGGTCCACATTAAACAATCGATGTAAGCGAAGGAATGGGGGAATTTTGTGCTCCAAAGCGTTGTTTCCTGCAGCCTTAGTAGTAGTGTGAGGACCATGTCAGAGTGGTCTGAGCTTTTGATGGGTTTTGGTAAGGCATTATTTCTGCTGATGTAGCTAGAATTTGTTGCCCACCTGAAACTTGTGTGGTACCCCTATGCGTGAGGAGAAGTTGTTCCTGTCTACTTTCATGGTTGTATCCATCTAATGTTGCTGCTGCATGGAGGAACACTTCGCAGGGGTCATGGATGTGGCGATGATCTTCCTCTTACATTGGGAGGAAACCAGACAGAAAATGAATTTCCTAGTCTGGGAGATGAGCTTGCTGCCTTTCTTAGCAATGATCATAGAGGTGGTGGTAGGTCAGACTAACTCTGGTATCCTGTAGAATGAATTACCCAAAGTATTAATAATGGTGCAAGGACTTGAATCATACATAGATTGTAGCCTCCATAAGTATGGTTGGCCTAATAGTACATCGTAAACATTAAGAGGTGCAACATAATACAATACATCATATGTTAAGGGCTGCATGTTCTAGGGAAGGTGACACTGCTGGCAAACTCAGAGATGTCGTGCTTAGCGAAGCCACCTGATACTACATGGCTACGGGTGTGGTGTAGTTGGCAAGCCCAACTGCTTCATGACCTCTACTGAAATGAGGATCCTTGCACATCCACTTTCGACAATGAATTGTAGTGGCAAATCGTCCACCCACATCTATGAGTGGAAAATGCGTTCAACCTCCTCTGGATCTTTGGGCTCATTATTCTAGATCTTAGCAGTGGCAACATTCAGGCCAGGCTCTGCATCAATAATCTACTTCCCTTTTCCATTCGCCTTATCGGGTTCTGACTCAGGGTCAGAACACGCATCTAATTCTGAAGCCTTCAACTTTTCCACCAATAGTTGCTTGGTCCAAGACTCACTTGTGTTGTGAGTGGGGCTGTTATGGAACTCACACCACTTTCTCCTATCCTTCTTTGACTTTGTGGTGTTGTTCTCTTCTTGTGGCTTCGATGGGTTGCCTTGGGTTACCCCATCTTGGCTTTGTCCTTGGTTCTGCGATTTGGGGAAACCTTTCCCTTGCTTCAGATTTGCAGATCCAAGGTATCACTTCTTTTATTTAAACTTCTGCTCAATTTTGACAACGTATTGGTATGTTGTGCCGAGAGAGGATATGTTTAGGAACTCCATCTCTTCCTAGATGTATCTATGTAGGCAGTCACGGTATTTTAGTACCAAATGTAGCTTAGAATCCTTAATACCCAACTGTGTATGAAGGGTATGAAGGATATGTTTAGGAACTCCATCTCTTCCTAGATGTATCTATGTAGGCAGTCACGGTATTTTAGTACCAAATGTAGCTTAGAATCCTTAATATCCAACTGTGTATGAAGGGTATGAAAAATGTTGGTGAACTTTGGCACATCCTGGTCCCTTCACTGGTGCAGCATGGTCCACTTTATGTATTTATCCTCATAGATTTTGACAAGGTAGTACTACTCCTTGATGGCATCCAAGAATGAATTCCAAGTGGGCACAACTGAAAATAGTGAGTCTATGCTTTCATCCGTTTTCTCGTAGTAGGTTTCCCAACAATCCGTGGGGGGGGGCTCCTTTCGAAAGAGTGAAAATAATATTTTCCCAACTAGAAAATCATGAAAAGAGAAATAACCCTCTAGTAAATTTAACCATTTATTTATAGCCTCTACATCTATTTGACCCTCGAGGATGGGGATTTCAAAATTAATATGTACCTTAGAGGGTGTGGCATTCCTAGAGTAGCTATTGGAAATCGATGCGTTGCCTCTGGGTAGCCACTGAAGGATCTGGGCAAATATGTCCATCATCACTTGCCTTTTGTGCTCGAGGGCTTCTTCGAGTAATATTTTGGTAGGATCTTCTTTCCTCTTGTCTTTCTTTTAATCTGCCATCTTGAGTGTGGAGCCTGATTATCTTCTGTATTCAAAGGTTTCAGCCAAATGTATACCCCAGGAAGATTGTACACCACTCCATGTGGGGGCTGGGTGGTGCGGGGGGGACTTGTCCCCCCCGCGGGGCTTCAGGGTTGGTTGATACCCCCTTGCTAGGGCATCCGAGGACTAGTAGTCCCCCTGCAGGTGTTCGGGGGTAGTGCCCCTGAAGTTAAAAATAGATGTAAAATTCCCTTTTAAAAGTCTAGTAATTTCTAGTCAATTTGGGCCATTCATTAGGCGGATGATCTGAAGGTAAAAGTTGTGTTTGATTTAGATTTTTTCACTAGAAGGTAACCCCTCGCTATATATGAGGGAATTGTATTGCTTCTATATAGATCTGTATTCTCAGTGAGGAAGAGAGAGGAGATTGACAACGAAGAGGGAGTTACAAAAGATCTTCTGTAGGTTGTATCTCTTCAGTTTGTTGGATAATATAATAAAAGAATGATTGGTTGTTTCTTTGCGGACGTAGCCCAAACTGTGTGAACTGCGTATATCTGTGTCTCTCTTGTTTTATGTTTTTTTTGTGTTTCTATTTCTGCAATATTTTATGTGTTCCATTGTTCTGTGATATATAATTTTCTAACACGCCATGACAGGCCGTTGGGATTTGCGAGGTTGGTCTTCCTAGGTTCGACCAGTTGAAGCTGTAACTCCTTATATACTGACCTCGCTGGGGACATGCAAAGAAAAACAGATAAAAGGTAGACAACTCCGATACTACTGATCTAGATTTAAACAGGAATGAAACAAAATATAGAGATAACCATAAATACAGAGATGCAATGGAAATAATACTTCATTTCATTAATGTCAAGTACTGAAATATTCTTACAAATAGAAATGAAAATAGACTAGCTAAGGCAATGGTAGCTTATCTCTGAGAAGAGATGTGGTAGCTACGTTCCTCAGAACTATGTTATGATGAGGATTGAAGGCATATTTATTGTTTAGAATCATTTGAAAACGCTAGAAATCCAAAAACCTAACCCTACGAGATGAAACGCCAAACTATGGGCCCTATTTTGGGTAAATTGGTACATCAAATTCCCAAGGTCGTAGCTTTGGCATATGATCTCCATTTCACCAGCACCATAGCTCGTTAGAAAGAAATTTCCGAGTATTACAACTTTGGGAAGAGAAACATCGCTCCATGGACCCATTTTATTCCCATATTTCCCAAAAAAAATGTCATTTAGGGCCTCAAAATGGCTCCAGAAGTTAAGGACCCGAAAAACTACTAAAAATAGTAAATTATGCTACCAATTAAGGAAACTAAAAAATTAAAAGAGAGAGTTGTGGATGTCAACATGGGATAGGTCGGTGGGCACCAATATCCACCTAGATAAAATACAATGATGTATTATTTTCATTCCATAATGAATTTTCAAATTTATTTAGGAACTACAAACTCTGATGTTTCACAGCTACTAGTAACATTGATCTTATTATGGGAAGTGTATGACTACTTCAACATAAATAATTATCTTGCCATTATGCAATCCAAATTTTTTTAGTTAACAAGGATGAGTAGGATTTATTTCTAAAATATTCCCCTCGAATGCAGCAAGAAACCGAGTAAAACTTTACAAAAAGTACAAATAGGTTATCTATCTTAAGTAAATCTTTAATGGAGATTCAAAAATTTCTTCTCCATGTGTACCTCATAATCAATGAAACAAAAGATATTGAAACTATAGATTCTATTTTTTTCTATTATTTGCATTACATTGTCATGGACTAGCTATGCAGGTTAGTGAATATTTTGTCAAACGGTCCATTTGGCATGTTGCTAGTTGTGTGGCAATCCACCTCTACATTTATCTAGGCCTGTAAATATAAATATTGGTGGTAGTACCAATCCATTGTCTCTTCTAATTTATTTAATTATTCCTTTTTCTTCAAGAATTATTCATTTAGGAAGAGGATGTACTTAGACTTCTCATTCACCTATTGTTTAATTTCAATGATTGTTGAGTTCCCTTCAATTGGGTAGTGAGGGAAAGGTAGGAATCAATATGCCCCTCAGATCCTAAGGGAGGTGTATCTTGATTCACCATGTCTTCCCAATGAACTAAATATAGATACAATGATGCAATAATCTCTTGTGGGTGAATTAAAGAAAAGAGAACAAATGTAGAGGATGACTCATAGACTTGTTTCAAATATGCAAGAGTTCTGTGCCTAAAGAAGAAGTTGCATCAACCCAATAAGTCACTTGATGTGTTATTTCCTCTTTGAGAATAAAGATGAAATATATCATATGCTGGTGAGAATGAAGAGCCCATATTTTGTAGGCCTTTCCCAATCCCAAAGAGAGAAATTTATGGGCACTCCCAACTAGTTTTTGGGGATATTAACCTCTTCCACTAAAACAGACAAGGCTGAGCCAACCCACCAAATTGAGAACGTATTATACTTCAATGCGTATTCTATCAAGAGGATAAGCATTGCACCTTCACAACCAAGAGGTTGAGATTCAACCCACTAATCACAAACAGATCAACTGAAATATTGAAGTGTAACAAGACAAACAAACACCAGAGAAATCATGGTAAAAGTTCACATTCAGGTCTATTTATTTTGATTTCTTGTATTCTGAAAACTTTGATATTATTTACACCTTCACCACTCATATGTTTTTTCCATGAATGCCTCATCTAGGCAAGCTCAATCCCTTTCTTTAAGATATCTTTTATTCCTCCTTATCTTGATTATGATTAGTACAAACACATTTAGAATAGAGGCCAAGGCACGAAAAGAGATACAATTCTGGCATCTCTCTATCCTTTTAGCTTGTATGTCATTAGCTAGTGAAATGTCATATTGATGATGTATTCATTCATTCTGTGATGCATGATGCATTTTCAACACCACCATCTAAATGTGATATTGATTAGGAGAGAGATGGAGAAAATTGAAACACAAAGAGGCAGCAATGTATATTTTATGGCAATGTGATCCTTGTTCTTGTTTCCAAATTTCCCTTTGGGAAGGCATGCTCCAAAGTGGATGCTAATGTTCTCCACATGATAAATCACCATCACGTTGAGTCATTCATTTCACATTTTCCTCCTTCTAGCTCACATGTACTATTATCTTTCAAGCCATCCTCATTTTTCCCTCTTAAGGTATGCAAGTATGATCTACAAGATAATTCCTTCAAAGAGGCTCTAATTTTGTAACTAAGGAGGGATATTTGATTTTTCATCAAATTACATCCTTTTAAGAGGTTTTGGATGGTAATGAGATAGTCACCAATTATTACTATTGTTGTAGCTTATATTGTGATTTAAGCTTTATTTATAAATTTTATCACAATGTGTGGCCTAAAATAATTAAGGGGGTTCAACCTCATTGAAGCCCTTTATATTTTCTAAGGTCTAAAAGTAAAGAGGTAGTTATTCATTATCGTATATCAAATTCACACAAGGAACAGGTATAAAAGAAATGACCCATGTGATAAAGCCATATCGCAATATAATAGTTATATGGAGTGGGTCTGATATATGTATATATGTATCTCTCTCTCTCTCTCTCTCTCTCTCTCTGTCTCTCTCTCTATCTATCTATATATATATATATATATATATGTGTGTGGTGTGTGTGTGTGTGTGTGTGTGTGTTGTGTGTTATCAATGTGATTATATCGCAATCGAAAAAAGTGCAGTAGGCAGTTATATGAAATATTACCATAGGAATTGTCGATCGCCAATTGCGATAAAGGTGTATCTTCAAAACTGGGCGAAGTTTTGAAAAGCTTGAAAAGGGTATAGTTACATATTTTATATGCATTTCTATTCTAAAAGATTATAACATAAATAAGCGCTTAACAAGCAGGACTCAATATAGCTTATATTATGATTTATAACTCCGCAGGGTCCTCGATTATAACATAACATTTATGACTTATACCGATTGCAATCTGCGATCATGGGATGGACCCGAAAGCATATTTTATATATATGTGTGTGTGTTTGTGTGTGTGTGTGTGTGTGTGTGTGTGTGTGTGGAAAGTGTCGATTGCAATGAGCGATGGGTTGGACCCGATATGATATATATTACGTTTTATAGCTCGGTTACATCCATCATGCCACAATTTATAAACGATTGGGTTGATATAACATTTGATAGTGCCAATTGTGATTTATAATGAAAATTCAATGGAATATTAGATTTCAGGTCCGATGGAGTTACTAAATCAGGTTAATTCCTTTTCAGATATGGTGCTTTATGTTAATTCCACTATATGAAGGGAAAATCACTATTAAGGTTGAATCTGAAGAAAAGGCAATTGGTTTGTTTTTTGGTTTTCTGGCCAATTAAAATGTATCCGGTACATGCATAAGCTCAAGTTTATACAAATATAACACAGTGCATTATGATTATAATGGATTAAAACATATACAGAAGAACTCGACAACAGATTAATAGATCAAGCCAAGAATTACTATCCTCTTCTAAATCCAATTGTGTTCTATTATTTTATGTTCTTTGAGGCATCTTCAAACCTCTATAAAATTATGTAATAATTTTTAATTCAGATAGTTAGGGAAACAGTTTAGTAATTTGACAGTTTCACAATTATTTCACAAATGTATAAAAAGAGGAAAATTTACTAAGAAAGGGGTTCAAATTTTTAATAACTTAGAGACTGGGCCACTGTATTCCCGATATCATTATTGATTAATGAAAGAATTTGAATTTTTCATGAGTTGTTGCATATCATTTTGTAAGCTTCTCTATCGTGTGTCATGCTACGTTTTTTTCTTTTCAAGAAGAGTAATGAAGCAAGAGGTCTTTATTTGCTTATGTAGATAATGTTAAAATTCCTTAAAAGAGAACTCCTAAACTTGAAGCCCTCACTTTCTTTCTAAAGTACAGATGATATTCTCTATGATATAACAACATATTTTCTATGATTTCGTCCTCATTATCATAATTCCTCTAAGTTACAGATAGTAGTTTTTGTGAAAGATCAACATATTATCTTTAACTTCTCCTTCAAACTTTCTTCATCCATCATTTATATCTAGCAACAAATGGCATTCTGAGATGCTCTTCTCATACATGTATTAATAGTTAAAGACCAAGTTATCTAGGTCTTTCATTTGAGAATACAACAAACAATAAGTGACAGTAAACAAATATTTATTAATGTCTTAATCACAATTTCCCCACAACCAGGAAATTGGTTTCTTAAGGAAGAAGAACTATTAAGGAAACATTTTGATTATTGTCTATGGAGGCTAAAAAGCATCTCATACATCTCCATAAGGTTGTTTGATCTATGGCCAAGACCACAAGAGTACTTAAATTCTAGTTTCCCTTTGATATTGAGAACAATGCCTCCCCCTCCTACCATCCCTATGTATTCATTCCAAACATACCAAAGTGTGGAATTCCACAATAGATTTAAAAATTTCATTGAGGATGAACTTACCATGTTATCCTTGTCAATAATCTTGGTTTCTATAGTAACAGAAGGTGTTTGTGGTTCCTCAGTCTCTTTAAAAAAATACCTGTAACATGGCCATTAAATTCTCCTTCTGAAAATTCTTTATATATATGTAACAACCATAGGTTAAAGTTTCATGTAATAAAGGATAATAAATGAGAAAAGAATAAGTTGAAGGTCATGGGACCCACATTCCAAGTTAAATGTTGGTAAATCACTATAGTAGGCATCACATGTGGTTTTTTATGGCTAAGGAAATTGGCAAAGGAATTGGAGAAAGAAAAGAGACAATAATTGGCATTTAATTATGAAAATAAGGAAAAAATGGAGAAAATGGGGATAAAGACACACGAATTTGCACGGAAAGGAAAATTAGCGTAAAATGAAGGAAAACGAAGAAAAGAGAGGTCGTGATTCGAATTGGATCCTTGAAAATTATCAGAGTTTCTATGACTGTTTCAAATTATGTCAGACTCCAAAATATTGTGAAAAACAAGCTATCAAGAAGGACCTCTAGATAGTGGCAGTTGTAGCTAGCATGGAACAACGAGAAGCCTCAGTCAAACTGTACTGATCATTGGCCCATGGAGACTGTGCAGTGGTGCAAACTAGAAAATAGGGAGTCCTGATAAGAAAACAGAGGTCGTTTCTGATACGTGATTAGCGTGTATCGCGGGATAAAAATCATAGAGAAGGCAAATCCCTGGCACCTGGCCATGTGAAAAATAGGGAAAACCATGTGGAAATACCCAAACCATCACAAGGCGGGTCCCGTGCCCAAAAATGGTGGGATATCGCAAGCACTTTAAGTGGAAAGAATGTTTAGAAAAGGGCCAAGCGATGCCATACACTGAATGACATGTGTCTGGTAGATGATAGAGAAAACCGCTGTCATCATAGGGTAATGGTCGAGCAACTCACCCATTCAATAAATCCAGTGATTGTAGGATCTAGAGGCCCTAGATCAACGGTGGAGGTTGCACCCGATGGGAGACTAGATTTGACGGAAGAATAGGCTAAGTCATATGACGTTTGGGATCCAGCATGATGAATGTACTGGTGGATGAATCATTTCATGGAATAACCGAAATAACAACCGTTCAATTTAAAGCTGACACCAAGTTCATAAGGGGACAAGTGGCCACCTCTCTGTGAAACCTTACATAGTGGCAATGACACAAGCAGGGAATTCCAGTGGATGGAGGCAGGCAATCCAAAGAGCCAAAAGAGGAAGCGAGCAGTCAAGGGACAGATTGGCATTAAGCCATGAATAGATAGAGAATAGAAAGGAGACATAATAGAGAGTGAAGTAAGAAGTAGAGAACAAAGAAGTCGAGCTGACCTGCAGAGCTAAGGCAACATCGAGCAGATAGAACTAAGAAGGCTTGAGAGGTTCAAGCAATACCTATGAGGATATCGGTCTGGAACTGAGTACTAGATTGGACTCATCCATTAAGACCAGTTGAAGTCGAGACTCGGTAAGGGGGAGTCTATGTACTCCAGTGGCTTGGGGAATCCAAGTACCACCCTACTAAGCATCATCTATTACAGGAGACTCAAACTGAGCTCCTCATTGTAAAAACTCTACTTAAAGAGACAATAGAAAAGGCCACCACTGAAATCTGGACCAGGAGATGTAGCCCAGGAGGATTGGGTGAACTCCTTATTAAATTGTTGTGTTCTTTTTTTGAATTTACTTGCTGTGTTTCTCTTATTTTTTTGAAATGCCTGTGTATTTCACAATCTTATTGATCTTTTGCTTAAAGTAACATAGGGATATCCCAGTGCATGAGTCTGTAATACATATGTCAATTAACTCAGATCATACATAAGTGATTTTAGATCAAGTGGCATCAAAGCTTTAGGTTGTTAAGGTTATACAAGCTTGTGCTCGATTTAGCTGTTGAATGCTAACTAGATCAAAGCTCAAATTAGGAAAAGGAGAGTTGGTCGAAACTAATCCTTAAATTGGAAGAGTCTATCCTCGGAAGATAATGTCACAGGAACGTTTTGTGGGAGTAGACCCTTAATTTATAGATAGGTTCCTGGCCATAAGGTCCATGGTAGAGGAAATGTATAAGGATATTAGAAAACATAAAGATGAGGATTCATCAGGCTCCAAACAAGATAAAGGAGAAGAAGAGTCTCTCCTCCATGACCACTCAAAAGACAAAGGGAAAGAAGAAAACTTTCTCACACCTCCTAATAGCCTTGAACATAAAAAGAAGACATCTTTGATTAAACTAGATGTTAAATTTGATTTACCAATATATGATGGAGAGTTGAATTCAGAAAAGTTGGACAATTGGATTAGACAAATTGATGTTCATTGCAGAGTGTACAGTATTGATTCAGACAAGAGTAAGATTCAACTGGCCAGCCTACTCCTTCGAGGAATTGGCTTGGTTTGGTGGGAAGGTAGGACCCAAGTTGATATGAAGAGACATGGTAAGACTCTTTATGCCTGGAGTGAATTTCTTTTTGCAATCAAAAAGTAGTTCTATCCATCGGCCTACATGCAGGAAGCCATGATGAGCTGGAAAACTCTTCAACAATTGAAAGGGAAAAGTGTACAAGGTTACACCCAAGAATTTAGGAATAGATATTTGATTCTAGGAATCTCATTAGACTCACTTGAGACTCTGATGAAGTACATAGGTAGTCTACACAACTACATGAGGCACACTATCCTCATGTTTAATCCCACTACTATAGATGAGGTATATGTTCAAGCTACGCATCTAGAAGCTAGAGGTAGGAATGGAAACTCAGAAGTTGGGGGATCATCCCAACCCACTGAAAGCAAGAATAAGGAGAAAATAAAATAGAAATGGAAAGCAAGGAAGGACAACAATGCACAGAAAAGCAAGTCTTCATGCACTCACTGTAAGAAGGATGGGCATGATGATGAGCACTGTTGGATTTTGCATCTGTAGCCGAGACCTAAGAAGTTCAAGGGCAAGAAGAAGAATATTGTTGTAGCTATTCAGAAATATTTGGGGTTATACTTAGGAGATGAAATAACCATTGCAGCCATAGGTATAAAAGGTAAGAATTCTGAAACATCTACTAGTAATTCTGGACAATCTACTATTGATGAAAAAAATGAGAGAAAAAGACATGAACTTTTCCTTATTCGAGTTATTTCCAAACATTAAAAGATTGATACTTTGTTTGATATGGCTCACAATTAAATTTAATTTGTGAAGCAATTGTAAACAAGTTGGTATTACTAACTACACCTCAAAAGAAACCATACCCATTAGGATGGTTAAGTGATAAAGCACAACTACGAGTGACTACACAATGCAAAATCAAGTTTTCTTTTGGGTCAGCATTTGTAGATGAGGTTGAGTTAGACATAATTCCTTTGGATATATGTGGAATTGTTTTAGGAAGTCGTTACTTGTGTGACTAAAAAAATATTTTCTATAGAGCTAAGAACAAGTATCTACTCGTTAAATATGGAATCATATACTTTGTAAGAGCTCATAAGCTTAAGAATAATTATACTCTCATAAACTAAGGGCAGATGAAACGAATTATAAATTCATGCAAACAATTTTACTGATGGTTCTAAAGGAAAAGAAACCTGATAAAACCAATGTACTTGAGGGTTGTGATGCTAAACAACAAGATGATTTATAAAAAGTTGTTTCAGAGTATGATATCTTGCTTCAAAAACCTAAAGTTCTGCCACCCAAAAAGGAAATATTGCATGATATTAATTTGCAGCAAGATGCTCCATTGCCTAACATTGGAATGTATAGGTTGTCTGCTTTAGAGAATGCAGAAATCAAGAAGCAGGTACAGGAGTTGCTTGAGAAGGGGTTCATCAGACCTAGAACATCACCATGTGGATCTCCTACAATTTTGCTGAGAAGGAAATATGGCTCGTGGGGAATGTACATTGATTATCGAGCATTGACTAAGATAAAAACAAAAAATCGTTAACCCCTTCCTCGCATAGATGATCTATTAGATCAATTGAAAGAAGCTGTTTATTTTTCCAAGTTAGACTTGCATAGTGGATATCATCATGTCAGAGTTGTAGAAAAAGATGCATGGAAGACTGCTTTCAAGACAAATCAAGGATTGCATGAGTGGCTAGTTATGCCTTTTGGCTTAACTAATGCTCTTGCTACTTTCATGAGAATAATGAATGATGTACTTAGACCTTTTCTTGATGATTTTTTTATCGTGTATTTGGATGACATTTTGATATTTAGAAAAACATGGGAAGAACATTTAAAGCATTTTAAGCAGACACTAGATGTTTTGAAAAGAGAAAATCTTTATGTTAAACTCTCAAAATGTGAATTTGGCAAAACATATTTGAATTATTTAGGGCATATAGTAGCGGGTGGTGAATTGAAGATAAATCCCTCTAAGGTGGCAATCATTGTAAACTAGCCTAAACCCAAATCTGCTACAAAATTTAGGAGCTTCTTAGGAGCAACACAATATTGGAGAAAGTTCATTTCTAACTTTTCCTTAATTGCACATCCCTTACATGCTTTATCAGGATTGAAAAAGGTGTATTAGTGGGGAGGCAAATAGCAGAAAGCCTTCGACACCTTGAAAGAAAAGATTAGTACAACACCGGTACTAGCACTGGCAGATCCTCAAAGACTGTTTGAGATGCAAACGGATGCTAGTGACTATGCCATGGGAGCAGTGTTGATACAACACGGTAAACCCATATTTTATCAGTCTGAGACATTTAATTCTACAGTAGTTAACTATCCCACATATGATAAAGAATTGTATGTATTAGTACAGATTGTGAAAAAGTGGAAACATTACTTAATGGGCGAAGAAACAATTATACACATTGATCATCGACCACTTCAATATCTACTCTCCCAAACTAAGTTGCAGCAATCAAGAAACTATAGATGGATGGGTTTTCTACAACAATTTCATCTAGTCATCAGATATAAGAAGGGAAAACACAATAAAGTTGCAGATATGTTATCTAGACCCATTATAAATGCATCTACTATACTTAAGAATAATTTTGTATTACATGAGAGTTACATTGGATAATATGCTCAAGATATAGACTTTAAATATGTATATGCAACTTTAAGTCAAGGAAAATGAGTGGAAGAATTGGATTATCATATTAAGGACCGACTCTTATATCATTGTGGGAAGCTATGCATTCCACAAACTGAAGAGTAAAGATAATTCGAGAAGCACACACTTCTCTAATATTAGGTCACTTTGGGGTAAGTAAAATAGTTGAATAGCTGCAAAGACTTTTTTATTGGCCAAAAATGAACGAGAAAATTTCTAGATATGTAGGAGGGTGTACTATGTGTGCTAAGAGCAAGCCCAACAATAGAAAAATAGGCTTATACACTTCATTAGTAGTTCCTTCTCATCCTTGGGAAAGTGTTTCCATGGATTTTGTTGGATGATTGCCTAAATCTTGGAAAGGTCATGATTATATATATGTTGTTATGGACAGGTTCAACAAAATGTGTATTTTGATACCTTGTAATAAACATATTACTGCTGAACAAACTGTAGAACTAGTATTTCAACATGTAGGGGTTCATTTTGGATTACCCACTTCCATTATATTTGATCGAGACACCCAATTTGTGGGAAAGTTTTGGTCAATTCTATGGGAACTCATGGACACCAAACTGAAGAAAAGCACAACTTTCCATCCACAAACTGATGGCCAAATAGAAGTAGTCAACAGGACAGTGATCCAGTTACTCAGGGGATATTGCAGTAAGCATCCCAATCTTTGGGATGAACATTTGTGTTATGTGCAGCATGCTTACAACCGATCCAAACATTCTTCTACACAGAGATCACCTTTCGAGACTTGTTTTGGTTTCACACGATGGTCTCCCTTGGATTTTGTCTTTGGTAAGGACATAACAGTTGAGGGACACAATGATGTGGACAAGGCAACTAGGTTCATTGAACAAATCCAAGAGATCCATCAGGTAGTACATGAACAACTGGAAAAGAGTTAGGAAAAATACAAGGCAAGGCATGACAAGCATCAGATGGAGCATAGTTTCTAAGTTGGTGATCAAGTATGGTTGTATATTAGCATGGACAAGATGCAAGGTGAAGATAAAAAGTTGAAACCAATAAGGTATGGAACTTTCAGGATCCTTGAGAAAATTGGTGAGAATGCTTTTCACCTTGATCTACCAGCTTATATGCACATCTACTCAGTCGTCAATGCAAACATCTTGAGACTATTTGAACCTTCATTAATTGAAGATCCTAAATAACAGAGTCAATTGCCTTCTACAAGCATGAACAATTATAATTGAAAATGAGAAGTAATCAACCATAACACGAAAGATATATCATTGGGGAAAGCACCAGCCTAAAACTGCATCTTTGTATTAGCATACAAGTGGAAATATTGTTCGAGTTATGAAAAGAATTAGGTCTCAAGCTATCCTAATCTCTTTGCACTCAAACAATACATCTCACAAACTCAATATACATAGAATATATATTCCTCAAGCCCTCCAAGGCTCGTATTTCCTTGAGCAGTTTTTATTGGGGTCCAACGATATCACATGTGTGAATTGGACTCATCACACTCACTGTAACCTCAGGTCAAACTGCACAATCCATAACGAATAATATTTCTTCTACATGCAAGGAATATTCACCAAGGAATATCCTAGCAACTGATAGCACATTGTCCCTCCATCTGATCTCAACTAGGTCTCTGACTGAACTAACATGCAAGAATTATCCATGAGTGAATACTTAGTTATCTGAAATATAGTAGTTACATGCGTGCAAGCATTAACTAACTGAACTCTCATTAATTTAATAAACTATTAGATTAATCTAGGTGGACTTGACTATGTTAGACGAAGTCAACTGATTACAACTCCATATTACAACTCATCCTTATCTCTTTAACTAAAGGTTAAATTCCTCAATTAATGGAGAAACTATTGCACGTCCTCACATAGACTTCAAGATTGAATTTCTTAACTAATTAACTGAAGATGAATTAATTAATTAATTTTCAAACTGTTGCTGATATAAAATTCAAATTTTACTTCTTATGTTTAGTCTAGGGACTATCTAAAATTAGAAAGGATCCCAAAATGATATTTTTAGAAAATATATTTTTAGCACTTTAAATTTTCACCCATTGTTACTAAGACCTCCACTGGCTGAACTTCTATTTATAGCCCAGATATTTATAGAATTGCTATTTTTAGCATCTTCTATTTTTAACATTTGTTGTTGCACACCTTTCAACACTCCCTCTCAACAAGAAAGGGATTGTCAGCATCTCGGATCCTGTCTCTATGGAACTTGAACTTTAATTTTGACAATGCCTTTGTCAAAATATCTGCGTCCTACTCCTCAGTTGAAACATACTGCAACATCATGATCCTATTAACCACACTGTCTCGTAGATGATGGCAATGGATATATATATTCTTGGACCTGTCATGAAACAATGGATTCTCAGAGAGTTTTATGAAACTCTAATTATCATAGTATATAACCATAGGATCTATCATCTAACAAAACAATCCCACTAGAATCTTCCACATCAAAATGGCCTCACATGCTACCTGACTTGCAGTCATGTATTCAACCTCTGTTGAGCTAAGTGGAATTGATCTCTGTTTCCTGCTATACCAAGAAACTGCAACTGAACCAAGGTTGAAGATTCCTCTAGAAGTTCTCTTCAGGTCTAATGGACTACCTACCCAATCTGCATCTGTAAAGCCTTGCAGCTTCACTCCCTCTGTCCATCTATACCATAATCGATATTGTGTAGTGCCTCTGAGATATCTCAGCACATGATTCGCTGCCTTCCAAAATAGCTTGGTAGGCTGAACCATAGCTTGACTCAGTTGGTTCACTACAAAGCATAAGTTAGGTCGTGTGTTCACTAGATACATGAGTGACCCCACCAGCTGTCAATAAACAGTAGTAGCTACTACCTCATCTGAAGTAACATCCTCCTTACTCTAGTTCCTGGCTAGAGGAATCTACATGGGCTTGCACTTCTCCATATCAGAGCACCTGAGTATCTCATTGGCATACTTGTCTTGAAACACAAATGCTTCCCCATCTTTCTACCACACTTCCATGCCTAGAAAGTAGTGCATGAGGCCCATGTCCTTTATCTTGAACTCTCCTATAAGATCCTTCTTGTAAGACTGTATCAGCTACTCATCACCTATCAAAATCAGATCGTCGACATAAAGTACAATAATCAATGGCTTACCTTCTACCATGATGTGGAAAAGGTTCGTATCTGATTCACTTTTGGTGAAGCCCAACTCAGTTAAATAGCTATCAATCCTAGAATACCAAGGATGTGGTTCTTACTTCAACCCATACAGTGCTCGCTTCAGTCGGCAGGCATGTGACTTGCGATTGAAGGTCTCAAATCCTTCGAGCTGCTCAATGTATACCTCTTCCTCAATCTTCCCATTGAGGAATTTCATCTTCTCATCCATCTGATGGATCTTCCAACCCATCTTTGCTGCTAGAGCTAGCATCGATCTGATAGATGAGTACCTTACTACGGGAGCAAAGGTCTCATCATAGTTAATCCCCTTAATCTATGAGAAACCTCGAGCAAAAAACATTGCCTTGTGTTTCTCAACACTGCTTTCAACTGCCTGCTTTACCTTGTAAAGCCATTGTGAACTAACCATGACTTGTCTTCAATTCTACGGACAACATCCAACACACTATTCCGCATGATAGAATTGTACTCTTCTACCATTTCATCAACCCAGACTTGTTGCTGCACTGCCTCCTGAAAAGAAGAAGGTTCGGTCGCTACACACTCCCCAACCAGGGCCATGTATCCAGTGTATCTCTCGGGATATATCCTCTTCGTATGCTAGGAGGATGGCTACCCCACATTCTCTCTCACATCTTGTGTTAATCTGTTAGCATCCCATTAGCATTTCCGCCCATCTCTGGAAGACTCTCAATGAGTGGTGGTATCCACTACTAGATCCTTTGCATGTGGCTGATCCACATCATTAGGAGGCTCCTTCTCCTTTGGAACTAAATGTTTCTCATCACCATGCAACTTGACTTCCCTCTCAAGTGACACTCGCATGGCTCTCTGCTTGTGAACCTTCAGATCCCTGCGCACTATGGTCCTCCGACTGGCAGGCAAAAACACACGATAGTTGTGGGGTGTATCTATGTACCCCTCAAGTATCCCCAACTCAACTGTTGGGTTTACCTTCTTTCAAGCATATTTGGTCACATCATAGAGAACTGGTGATCCAAAGATATGGAAGTGACTCAAATCTGGTCGCTTCCTCGAAAAGGCCTCTATAGGTGTCTTCATCCCCAAAACAAAATGATGACTTCTTCTAAAGATACATTGTTGTATTGCATGCCTCAACCCATAGATGAACTAGTGGGCTTTGTTCATGCAACATCGCTCGAGATGCTCCCACAATAGATCTGTTCTTCCTTTCGGCCACCCCATTCTATTGTGGGTTATGAGGTGTCGTCAGTTCCTATTTAATTCCTTCTGCAGCACAGAAGTCTTTAAATTGCTGGGAAACATACTCTCCACCATTGTCGCTACACAAAGCTATTACTTTATTCCCATATTATTTCTCTTCCGAGGCTTTAAACTCACAAAACCTCAAGAGGGTATGATCCTTGTTTTGCATAAAGTAGATCCAACATCTATGAGAAAAATCATTAATGAAAATAACATAGTACCTTTATTTAGCAGTGGAGGTTGTAGAGAATGGTCCACATACATCTGAGTGAACTCGCTCCAGGATTGATCCAGCTCTACTATCCCGATCTTGAAAGGAAGCTTTTGCATACTTACCCAGGGTGCATCCTTTGCATGTGGTTGTTTTCTCTAGTTTTCCCTTGGGTAAGCTGGTAGAAATTTGTTGCATGATCTTCAAAGCCCCATGATGCAAGTGGCCCAATTTCCTATGCCATAGCTCGCTAACATCTTGGCTTTGCACCACCTCTACTTTGGAATTCAGTGCAGCATAGTCATTTACCTCCAACTTGTAGAGATTCTTTACTTGAATCCCTATTCGCTTGGTCTTTCCGGTGCTGATATGCCTCAGGAACACTTTTCCTTTACTAAATACTACATCATAGCATTTATCTTCTAGCATAGCAATAGACACAAGACTCTTCTTCAAACCTGGTACATATTTAGCAATAGATAAGGTGAGAGGAGCACCATGCTCCATCTAAAACACAATTGTACCTTCACCTGAGACATAGTATTTTCCATCATCGCCCATCTCAATCCGCATCTGGAGATCCTTCTCCTCCAATGTACTGAAAAGATTCTTGTCACCTAACATGTGGAAAGAAGCTCCATTGTCCAGGTACCAAACACATCCCACCATGGATGAAACCATGCATGTGATAAGTGAGAAATCTAGCTCAAATTGTGAAGCTAGTGCTTCACCATCAGATCCCTTATGGGAACCCTTCTTGGATTTCTTCTGTGGACAATTCATAGCATAATTTCCCACTTCATGATAATGAAACTGTCGCACCTTCAACTTGTCAACCTTCTTCCCACCATGAGAAGATTTAGATTAGGACGCCTTCCATTTCCCTTTCTTAGCTTTACTTGTTAAAGCTATATTTTCTTCATCATCTTGTTTTGATGTAGATCCATCACTGGTGCTTTGCCTTATCTACTCCTGCATCAGATTTGACCAAAGTTGTTCCCAATCTGGCAGTTTCTCTCTTTCATTAACTAAGTCCTAGTAGCTATGCCAGCTGTTAGGAAGACCGAGGAGTGCTAGACTCACAATGTCATCATCAGAAGTCACGACCGCCACACTTGCAAGCTCATCCCTGTAGGTGGTGAGCTTGTTCAGGAACGTAGAGATTGTGTCGCCCCTTTTGCACTTGATCTTTCAATGTTTGTCCTTCACCGCCAACTTACTCTAAGTGTTGTTATTCTGATAAATATCTTTCAATGTTTTCCACATCGAAAACGACGTCTCCTTACTACGGAGGCTTGAGACAAGGTGATCTCAAACTCCCTCCAGGAGGATTCTCCTTACTCTAGCCACACACATTTTCCATTCCGCTAGTTGAGTAGCATCAGTCGGATTTTGGACTTCTTGATCAATGAAGTCCTTGAGACTCTTATCTTCCAATACTGCCTCCATGTGATCCTTACATGCTATATAATTTGAGTCTTAAACCATTGAATTCCATCGGTGAAGTACATGTGATAGGAACTCAATTCAATATTCAGAACCAAACTTCATACTTCTCCTGCTTGTATATTGTTCTTTCTTGATCACCTTTTCTCTAATACCATGTAGAAATTCGCCCTCTAGATCACCTGGTAATGTAATGTACTAAAGAAAAATACTTGTTATACTTCTACAAACAATCTAGAAGAAGCTTAATTGAACATGAGCAACATCAAGCATGAATAGATATAACTGAAATGAGAATTAATCAACCATAACATAGAAGATATATCACTGGAGAAAGCACCAGCCTAAAACCCCAACTCTATATTATCATACAAGTGGAAATCTTGTTCAAGTTACAAAAACAATTAGCTCTCAAGCTATCCTGATATCTCTGCACTCAAACAATACAGCTCACAAAGTCAAAAGACATAGAAAATATCTTCCTAAAGCCCTCCAAGCCTCCTATTTCCTTATGTAGTTTTGATTGGGGTCCAATGATATCACATGTGTGAATTGGCCTTATCACACTCACTATAACCTTAGGTCCAACTATGCAATCCATAAGGAATAATATGTTGGAATTATGATACAGGTGTTGTCCTTGATGGCAACTTTCGAAGATGACAGATCACAGCTCAGGCTCATAGAATGAAGAAAAAGATATATACATAGGTAAACCTTAATAAATCCACGTATACACGCAGGTTAGTTGACCAAGAGGTTTGTATACGTATACACACACTCTCATTCAAGGAAAGGTGCATACATTTGGTTTTGGTCTGTGGTATTTGGACCATGGTATTGTGATCCATAGTATTGGTCCAAGGTATCTTATCTGATATGTTGATTCCAGGTATTTGGCCCAAGGTATTGGTTCTAAGTGGTTTTGGACCATGGTATTGAGTAAAGGCCTAAGACTATAGAAGGAGGAGAAGATCATTAGGCAAATGCACCAAGGAAGTCTTGAATATCTGATGAAGTATGAGATCCAGTATGTAGGCTATGGGTTCATGATGCCTTGCTTGATCTGAGCTAAGGAGGAATCTCAGCGGTTCATGGAGAACAAGATCTAAGGATAGATTGGCATCTAATGGCTTGTAATGAATCATCTCTATACGATTTGATCATGTTTATTCTAGATCTATATACTGACGCATGTAATGTTCTGTAAATATTATGATCTGGGTATAACTCAAGTTTGGAATAGCTGCAAATCATGAATTAATATTTACAGATGTATATGTTGGTTGACTATGATAAAAGTGCATACATACGTAGGTTAGATACATCTAAGTAGTGTATACCATATGAGTTATGATGTTTGAAGTTACAGGTGGTTCTAGTTGTTGATGAGTTCTGATGACTATTTATTGGTCTTAGTATTCTACATATTCAATTTGGTTGATTGTGTTTAGCTTTAGTGTTGATGGATGAGATCTAATAATGGATCAGGACCATAATGACTTATCTTTATGTGATCTGATGGACTAGATCTGGTTGCTAACACACATATTATCCTTGTATATGTAATGATCTGGGTATGTTTGAAGACAGGAAGTGCAACGAAGTTATAAGTAAGTAATTAATGACATATACGCTGGTTCGCTTTGATGAAGTTACGTATACACACTGGTTCAGCTCTTCCAAGTAGTGTATGCACTCGGATGGATGATTTTTGATGATATAGTTAGATCTGAACATTGTTGTAGGGTTCTGTGTTCTTCTCTGTGTTCTAGTGACTACAGTTTGTTGACAGGGTTTCACTGATTCAATGATTTAGAGATTGATGATGGTAATGTTGATTGATTGTGTGCTTCAATGATATTGATGGGTCTAGTATGAAAATTGGATGAAACGTGGCCTTCAGATTATGGTGTTGTGCTTTAGAAGTATCCAATCTGAAAATTTATGAAACATGGTACCTGGAGTAAGAAAGAGAAGGTTGTAGCCTTATGTAGGTCAACACCTACGTACTAGTACATCAGCTAGTGCAAAATCTAAGGGGGTTGTAGCTCCCTTCTAGTAGTAGCTGGAAAAAGAGTGAAGGTTCGAGCATTCTATAGGTCAGAGCTTACGTACTAGTAAAAGGATCGGCTAGTACTAGAGCTAAGAGGGTTGTCGCTCGCTTCCAAGAGAAGCTGGAGAATGCGAGGAGGTTGTAACCTTTAGCAGGTAGAAGCATGCATACTAGTATAACACTGCACCAGTATAGAAATATTGTAAAAAGAAGTTTTGTATTAAAAGAAGGTAGAGACGAATTGCAGCAGGTGGTTTTCACCCACATTAGGTTTCCATCTTACATCATGGTGTTCATGTGTGCTTCTTGTGTGTGATGATCTGTTCTATTTTACTGCACCTATTTACTATTCATATGGTTAATAAAGTTCTGATGCACTAACTAAAGATCAACATTTAATGGATTAACTGAATCATAAGTTTAATAGACATATGCTAGTTGCATTAGACACAGTTGCGCGTACACGCAGGATCCCTTAACTGAAGTAGCATATATGAATCTAAGTATGGAAATGAAAAAGTGTTTGATTTGATAATACTGATTCACCCCCCCTCTCAGTATTATTTCCAACAATTGGTATCAGAGCAGGTCCTTTGGTAGAAGCTTGATCGCTTGAAGGAGATTCGTAGAACAATGGGAAAGAAGCTTAAGAAGTAAGTGCCTCAAAAGAAGAAGACATCTCAAAGGAACTATGATAGTGGGAGAATCGATTGGGGAATATGTGGAATAAACACTTAAGATTTAGAATCACTTCAGAATGAGGATGAACAAACAAAGGAGCTATCAGGTATGAATTTGTTATCCTCTAGTGATACATTTCTCCATCCATTTGAATATAATGAAAGTGATAGTGAAACAATTGAATTTTCTCTTATGGGTGAGAAAGAAAGATATCAAATAGAGGCAGAACTTGAAAGGCCTATAGATGAAATTAGAGATCAACAAGATCTATTGCACAAAAGGGAATGTTTCTCCAAATAAGAAGTTACCAATCTAAAAGCTCAACTAGAGAAAGGAAATAGGGTAAAGAAGATATTCAAGGAAAAGGAAGATCAATGTCAAAAGTTGTAGGAAGAAGTAACATCATTAAGAAATGAAGTAAACGAAAGGAGCACAACAATCAAGAAACTTAGAGAAAGATCCAGTTACTATGAAAGGCCTGAAGCACAATCCTCTCGCTAAAAGAAGATCTCGAAGAATCAAATAAGTAGAATAAAGAACTACTCTAAGCTTTTGAAAAATAAGAAAACGAAGTTCTTGAATTAAGACATCAGCTGGAAGAAGGAAGAAAAGATAAATAAAACATGAAGAAGCAGTATCGTGAAAATGAGGAGCAACATCAGGTTGAGGTAAATATTCTAAAAGATAACTTAGAAGAAAAGGGTAAGCTCTTACTATTTCAATATAGTACTAAGATCTTGGATAATATTCTTAGTATTCAAAGGTCTCCTGCTATCAAAACTAGTCTTGGTTTTCATGAATCTGTTGAAGGTGAATCTAGTTCACAAAATAAGACAAGGAAATCTAATGCACAATCTGAAATACTCAACAAGGAGATGAGAGGTGAATCCCATCAACAACTAAGGAAAGAAATCCTTCAAAGAAAATCTTTTACTCTGATGAATAATGTTGAATGCTATGTACATCAAAATCTCAGACATGTTGTAGTCAGATGCAGAAGTAGAATGGTTCAAGATCATCACATGAAAGTATCATCACGTTCTAGGTACTTTAAGGGATATTGCTTTTCTTGTAATTTGCTTGGTCACAAAGCTATTGATTGCTATAGAAGGACTATGAAAAATGTAAGATGTTATGCATGTAACAAGATGGGACATATAGAAAAGGAATGGAGGAACAAAGTATGAACACCATACCAAAGGAAAAAAACATCATCACACTTGAAGATATGGAAGAAAAAGGAAGCACAGTTTGAAATATGTGGCACAACACAATGTACAGACATGACAGACTCAGAGGAAGCTAAAAGTGTAAACCTTCAGTGTTCTCAATCTAATACGCAAGTTTCATAAAGAGAAGTCACGTATATATGCGAGTTAGACTCAACAAAGTCACGTATATGTCAGTTTAAGAAAAGCAGTGCAACAAGCTCAAGAAAAGGGTCTCATATGATTCAGTTCATTATTTGCTCTGTTTGATAATGGTTACAATCTATTGATGATGTGTGGAAATGTCTTGATACTTGTAAGATGTTTAGAAGTGTTTTGATCCTAACTTGATGACAATGATTCCTTGATACTTCTTGCTGATATATGCATGATTAGATCTGACAGTAAACAAGATGGCACAAGTTCAAGGGGAGCATATGCTTTTAATAATGCATTGTTTGCATTATGGTTAGTAATCCTTGGTGATGATGCTTATATGGCTAATTGATGCATCTTGCTATGATATGGTTATGAGTTGTCCATGACAAAATATCATATGATTCTTGGGGTTACATAATTGGTGTTCAGATCAAATTTGTGGTTGATTCACTGATGATGCATATATGGTGCTTACATGGTGATCTTCATAAGGATAAGGAGAAGTACAAATCTTGAATAGATAATTTCATTACTTGATGATGAATCACTCATATGCTGCTATCGACATACAATACAATCATGATGCAGGATTCCTATAGTTCTTGGCACTTACATGGATGAGGATTGTTGCTGTTGATGATATCAAAAAGTCTTGACAAAAGATCTTGAGCTCAAGATACATAGTGCTATATACAATATGTTGGATACATGGATGATTACTCAAAGTTACATTGTTGGAGACATGATGATGATGAGTTCTTACCTATATGATGATAGGTTGATACTTACATATGTTGAACGATGCATATGTTCCCAAGTGATGATACTTGGATGATATATAAGATCATGCAGATCTTGATGTTGATGAGATGGCTATGGTGTTCTTCACATATGATATAATTTGAATTATTCTATATGTCATATGCAGAATTCTATTCAAAAGGATGAGTTGATATCTATATGCAAACATACCTTGTTATAGGTTGATGACTTATACACTAATGGACATATATAGGTTGTTGGTCTAGATGCTGTTGACAGATGCTTATGGAGCAGATCATACATTGTGTATGATAGTTGTTGATGACTATCATGGTCTTATTTAGATGTTTCGTCTCTGTTATAAATGTCATGTAAAGGTCACATCAAGACTCATGGTGTAATAGTTTGTCTCTATCTATTGTAATCATTTGATGAATCCCTTTTGGTCATATGATGTAATTTGTACCCACACTATGCATGGGAAGGATGATGTAATGAGCCATGTAATTGGTATCTAGTGTATCCCCACCTGGTTCGGTGGATGAGTCAATATTGATATAGCCCCACTTGGTTGGGAGATGGATGTATGTATGAGTCTTTAGTGATAGGAAGGTCATTTATGATAGAGTCATTTTTTTCTTGTAGAACATCTTTTTGTAGACCTTGCTTACAATTGGGGGGTATGAATAGCACACTTCAGCAGAGCAAAGATTTCAATATGTATTCAAAGGGAGCATGGATAGATTAGTACACCTTGGCATATACAAAGGGGAAGCTCAATCAAATATTTCAGTAGGTACTCAGGCAGAGTATGGACAACGAAATGTATATCAAGGAAGAGAATATCTTGGTCCACCCTTTGCCCTTGATGTCAAAGGGGGAGAGTGACTTGGTATCATTGTTGCCATCAAGTCCAAAGGAGGGGATTGTTGGCATTATCATGCATGTGTTGTACTTGATGGTAACCCTCTTGTAGCAGAACAATTTACTAATATATAAGTAGATGAATATACAGAAGAGATATCAGATTTGACAGAATACATGGGATGCAAGGTAGCTTAAAAGAATAAGTTCAGATGTAATGAACAATGACAACTCATTAAGATGACAGTTCTTAGTATGGCAAGATAAATTTTCCATCAAATCCAAAGGGGGAGATTGTTGGCATTATGATATAGGTGTTGTCCTTGACGGAAACTTACTAAAATGGTAGATCATAATTTAGGCTCATAGAATGAAGAAAAAGAGATATACATAGGTTACCATTGATAAATCCGCGTATACACGTAGGTTAGCCGACCAAAAGGTGCGTATATGTATACACACACTCTCATGCAAGGAAAGGTGTGTACATTTGGTTTTGGTCTGTGGTATTTGGACCATGGTATTGTGATCCATAGTATTGGTCCAAGGTATCTTGTCCGACATGTTGATGCCAGGTATTTGGTCCAAGGTATTGGTTCTGAGTGGTTTTGGACAATGGTATTGAGTAAAGGCCTAAGACTATAAAAGGAGGAGAAGATCATTAGGCAAAGGAGCCAAGGAAGTCTTGAATATCTGATGAAGTATGAGATCCAGTATGCAGGCTATGGGTTCATGATGCCTTGCTTGATCTGAGCTAAGGAGGAATCTTAGTGGTTGATGGAGAACAATATCGAATGATAGATCAGGATCTAATGGCTTGGAATCAATCATCTCTATATGGTTTGATCATGTTTATTATAGATCTGTATACTGATGAATGTAATGTTCCGTAAATATTATGATCTACGTATAACTCAAGTTTGGAATAGCTGCAAATCATAAATGAATATTTACAGATATATACAATGGTTGACTATGATAAGAGCACGTACATGTGCAGGTTAGATACATCTAAGTAGAGTATACCATATGAGCTATGATGTTTGAAGTTACAGGTTGTTCTGGTTGTTGATGAGTTCTAATAACTGTTTACTGGTGTCAGTATTCTGCATATTCAGTTTAGTTGATTGTGTTTAGCTTCAGTGTTGATGGATGAGATCTAATAATGGATCAGGATCATAATGACTTACCTTTATGTGATTTGATGGACTAGATCTGGTTACTAACACACGTATTATCCTTGTATATGTAATGATCTAGGTATGTCTAAAGTTAGGAAGTGCAGTGAAGTTATAAGTAAGCAATTAATGACATATACGCTGGTTCGCTTTGATGAAGTTGCGTATACACGCTGGTTCAGCTCTTCCAAGTAGCGTATGCACTCTGATGCATGATTTTTGATGATACAGTTAGATCTGAACATTGTTGTAGAGTTTTGTGTTCTGCTCTGCGTTCTGTTGACTGCAGTTTGTGGATAGGGTTTCAGTGAATCAATGATTCAGAGATTAATGATGCTAGTGTTGATTGATTGTGTGCTTCAATGATATCGATGGGTCCAGTATGAAAATTGGATGAAACTTGGCCTTCAAATTATGGTGTTGTGCTTCAAGAGTATCTAGTCTGAAAATTTATGAAACGTGGTACCTGTAGGAAGAAAGAGAGTGGTGTAACCTTGTGTAGGTCGACACCTACATACTAGTACATTAGCTAGTACAAGAGCTAAGGGGGTTGTACCTCCCTTCCAGTAGTAGCTAGAAAACGAGTGAAGTTTTGAGCATTCTATAGGTCAGCTCCTACGTACTAGTAAAGGGATCGGCTAGTACAAGAGCTAAGAAGGTTGTAGATCCCTTCCAGCAGAAGCTAGAGAATGAGAGGAGGTTGTAACCTTCTCCAGGTAGAAGCCTGTGTGCTGGTATAAGGCTGCACTAGTACAAAAATATTGTAAAAAGAAGTTTCTTATTAAAAGAATATAGAGACGAATTGTAACAGGTGGTTTTCACCCACATTGGGTTTCCACCTTACATCATGGTGTTCATGTGTGCTTCTTGTGTGTGATGATCTGTTTTGTTTTACTACACATGTTTACTGTTCATATGGTTAATAAAGTTATGATGCACTAACTAAATATCAACATTTAATGGATTAGCTGAATCATAAGTTTACTAGATGTATGCTAGTTGCATCAGACACAATTGCGTGTACACACAGATTCCCTCAACTGAAGTAGCGTATATGAATCTGAGCATGGAAATGAAAAAGTGTTTGATTTGATAATATTGATTCACCCCCCTCTCAGAATTATTTCCAACATAATATTTCTTCTGCATGTAAGGAATATTCACCAAGGAATATCCTAGCAACTGATAGTACACTATCCCTCCATCTAATCTAAACTGGGTGTCTGACCGAACTGACATGCAAGAGTTATCCATGAGTGAATAATCAGTTATTTGAAATACAGTAGTTACATGCATGCATGCATTAACTAACTGAACTCTCATTAATTTAACAAATTGTTAAATTAACCTAACTAGAATTGACTATGTTAAACTAATTCAACTTATTACAACTGAATATTACAACTTATCCTTATCTCTTTAACTAAAGGTTAAATTCCTCGATTAATGGAGAAATTGTTGCATGTCCTCACATAGACTTCAATATTGAATTTCCTTAACTAATTAACTCAACATGAATTAATTAATTAATTTATTTTCAAACTGCTCTTGATATCAAATTCAAATTTTATTTCCTATGTTTAGTCCAGGGGTTGACTAAAATAAGAAGGGATCGCAAAATGCTATTTTTAGAAAAGATATTTTTATCACTTTCTCTTTTCATCCATTGTTGCTAAGACCTTAAATGGCTAAACTGTTATTTATAGCCTGGCTATTTATAGCAATGCTATTTTTAGCATTTGTTATTTTTAGCATTTCTTGTTGCACACATTTCAGCATGAATAACTCCTTGGAAAAAGGAAAAAATCAAAGTAGCAAACCCTTCTTGGAAAGAGTCCATGTTATTTTATAGCAGAAGAACCTTTGGGAGATGAAGGAAGGATAAGGAAGAGGGCTTAAACTCTTTGCACTTGGATTCAAGTTGTGACAAACAATATCAGTAATAGTCCTTCATAAGTTGGAGAAATTTAACACATGTTTGTCCATGGTTGTTCAACCATATTGAAAGAAACTTAATTGGGCTCTCCAATCATCCACGCTTGCTCTAATACAACCCAAATTTTGGGAACATCCTTGTGAAGAAGTCAAGCAAATAATTCCTCTTATCTCAACGTGATCATAGATTTCACATTTCCATTACAACACAACACTAATGATATCATGAGGGAGATATTGTGGATGATAGTAGAAATCCCTTAAGGGTTGGATAACATCATGGTTCCTACGTTTTAGAAGAGGAAGAAAATTTTAGAACTGATGCTAGAATTAATCTTTTCCACATTCATGCTAAATCTGGAATGTGGCAACTAAATATTTTAGATTCTCTAGAAATTTTTCATTGACATTACATTAGCTCATCCAAGCCATGTCAAAACAATCATGTAAGAGACTGTGTCTTTTTTCTTAGAAAGAGATGTTGAAATCTAGGAAATAGTCAGATCTAAATTATTTAGCATTTAGAGAAAGGAACTAATTGTATAACCAGATGCCTATGATCTAGTGGAGAAGTTGGTCATGAAAAACATCAAATTGCTCAAAACGGTGCTAACGAATAAGGGGCTAACAAGGACTGATGGAGGAATGAATAAAAAAGGAAGTAAAACTAGAAACAAGAATGGGATAAGAAGGAAACGACTATGTTTTATCTTCAAGGGACCTTGGGCACCTAACAATTCATGCCTAAGTAATATGAAGGAAGGAACAAAGGTACGATAGGAGGGGATTCCTTCTTACCATGGATATTCATCTATAGTTGACTCCATTGATCTTTAGGAAAGCACACATGAATAATCCAAGTAGTCAAGTCTATATGGTGAGCAGTAACACGATGCGATTCAAAGAGACTTTCAGGATATCATGATACTATTCTTAGAAGCACCTCAGTCAACTCTTCCTAATAGTGTTGATGAGGTAGAATCCTGTACAATAGTCTTAAAGAGGAACATCCATGAGTAGTCAACTGTACATAGTAGTCCACCAGTGCATCCTTGTTCAACAACTAGAGAGGATGAATAATGGATTGTCTCCACAAGTGTGGAGGGCCAAGGGGAATACATCCGGGATACACGATTGAGGAGAAATTAGTACTGAACCAAAAATATGAGCATAAACATGAGGAGGATCATAAAAAACATGGTGTGCAAGATGAGCCATTTCCTAAAACATGGTCAAAGGCTCAAGTTGTGAATCTAGTGCAGCCAGATATAGAGACATTCAACATGACACCAGAATTGCGAAGAGATGACTTATGAGAAAAGACTAAGAATTTCAAGATAGATATTGTGATGTTAAAGAAAATAATCTAGATAGTGCACGACAATGTCTTATAAGAGAATATGAAAATTCATGAGCTCATAGAGATATGTTATGAGACAGTGATGAAGTTTTCCAGTGTTGAGGAATGGTTGAAGTCTCTCACAAGATAGCAATAACATAATTTGGAGCCACAGAGAAGCCCTCTTTGGGGATACATTGACAGAGATTACAGCTTTGCCAGCACACCTTCTTGCTTTGAATGAACATGGAAATGTTTTTCTAGATGGATATTATGGGATCTGTCTAGATGGTTTTTACAAGTTGGCCAAGATCGAGAAACAATCTAATAACTTAGGATCATCCCAATTAGAATTAGAGTAGCATAGCCTCATCTTGGTAAGATTGTTTCTCATATGTATAGACAAGAGATTATGAGTCGATACCTAGTTAACGAGATTATTACTTGGATAAAATTCTTAGTTGGGGACATAATATAGTTAGAGCCATGGCGCATGGGCTATGTAGTTTGGTTATTGTCAAATTTGGATCTAGGAGGAAGTTCACATGCTAATGGATCTATTGATGGGAGATGAATTAAGAGGTTGATCTGGGATCCAAGCATCGAGAGTTCTATTCTTGTTTGGTTGATATAGTGGCATATTGTGATGATTCAGTGGTTCATATGGGACCTCAGTATTGGTAGTCAATTGATTTAGATAGCCATACTGATATACAATTGTGCATTTATTGCGGGAAATAAATTTTGTGGTGGGAGGATTTGTAATTTTACATTTTTTTATATGGTCAATATCTACGATATTTTATCATGATATTTGTTGTGGTATTTTTCCATGGTGTTTATCAATGGTATTTTCCTTCATTTTGTTGGGAAACTAATAAAATAAATACAAATAGAGAGTCCATTAACCCTGGAAAAGGGTAGAGGAGAAAGGAATTTGAGAATCTAGATTTTATCTCTCTTATTGTGCTTCGTTGAGAACTTGGTGTGACCAATTTCAATTTGATTCCAAGAGGAAAACCCCACACTAAATTTGCATGGTGGATCCAACCAGGATTCATAAGTGTGCTTCAATGTCTTAGATTAGTTTTTAGATGAGAATTCATGCATGCCATTGGGTCATGCATGCGAGGTGCTCCAATATTATTTGTATGGGAATGTATCATTTTTAGATCTATTAATATACATAAGAGACTGCATTTTTCAGATTCCTTATGTGTTCAGTGTTTCTGATTGCAGATATTTTAATCAGAACACTAAAGTGTGTTGGATCTATTAAAAATTTTGAATTTTAATATCTTATAGCCCCATCTCCCTTTTGTCATCTAGAGAGTGAAAAGAATTATGGTTTTAACAAATTAAACAAAATCAAAGCAAATAAAAGCTCCAACGTAGTTACACACTCAACTATAAAACAAGGTACACACCACACCATCTACTCATGGAACTAAGTCATCCAAAGAGAATGGTAAAACAAATAAACAATATAGGTCTCACCAATGATCACAGTCAAGAGGATTAGCCTCAAAGAGAGAATGAATTGCAAGTAGAACCTCATATAATTTGGAACTCGCATTATCATTATATTCAAATTTAAGACAAAGATTACCTTAACATTACGGGCATAACCCTCTTCTCCTCAATGATGTCACTGATAATATGATGAGTTAGAGGCTAGAAACCATGATAAGTATAGGGAAATCAGGAAATTCCAATCATTACAGTATACCTTACCAACATGTAGAGCGATACCTTGCCAATAGTAAGAGTGAAATGCATTCAAATTTGGGAGGAATGGTTTTGGGAGAGACCTTAATAGTATATCTGCCATTGGATCATTGCCTTCCATCCTAACCATCCAAACTATGACCCCTATTGTACACCATGTAAATACCATATGAAAAGTGCAATGAGGATGATAGACAAGAGTGCCAATTATACACCAAAAACTAGGAACCATTAGCCACTTGTCCCACATTAATATCTAAACCAAACGGTGAAACATACATGAACTTACCTTTGTGTCATTAAAGTCAATCAAATATTTTATATGTGCCAAAATTTGAGAATTAGAGCTTAGGTATGATAATGCATGTATAGTTAGTCCATACTTTTATTAAAGCAGGCATGCTAATCATAAACTTGATACAAGTTCCATTATGTGACATGCACACTATCAATTAAGAATTAAGAGTACAAATAATAAAGGATCGGGAGATATGAATAGGATGCAAGTTCGAAAGGATTTTAGAGCTAGAGCCTAATTATTGTATGATGCACACTTCAGACAAAGGTATAGTCTAAATTCTTATGGGTGATATGGGTTAGCGATATTTTGGTAACAATATATTTACTTGATGCAAGTTCAGAAGGATATTAGAGCTAGAGCCAAATTATTGTATGATACATGTTTGAGACAAAGGTATAGTGTAAATTCGGATGGGTGATATAGATTAGCGATATTTTGGTAACAATATATTTACACCAAAGAAATGCTAGCAAAATTCGAAGTGGAAAACTTTTATATATCACTATTGATAATACATCCAAGCCTTTGATGAAATACTACAAATGAATAATGTTTCTAGTTAACTAAATGTCACAAGAAAATCTTTAGAATTTACCAACATTTTAATAATCGATCAAAGTATCTAACAAAGAAGGCTTCTATATGAAAATATTATGACAAAACACCAACAAGAATTGCGAAATCCATAAGAGAAAGTGGAACTTCAAGGAATCATCCCCAGTAAGAATTGTTAATCAACTAGCATGTAGCTGAACCTTGAGTAATGCTATCACGAATACAAATAAATAATATAATATGATGAATAGGCCTCCACCTACCATCACTGTGATACATTACTCTGTAGGAAGCACAAAATAAGGAATGCATTTCCGCTCACATACAAGGGTAGCATACAACACCACACTCCACTATGGATACTGATAGCTGAATGAATTTGACATTATCATATGTTTTAGAAAGATGAAGTTGACAAAGATGCTTCAACATTAGCCATACATCATTAGTTGATTGAATGGGGTTTAGATTTAAGCATTAGAAAAATAGTATATAGTGTTATATTTCATATATGTGAAGCTTTCCATAGAATAATTCATTAGCGATGTGGAAATGCTATAGGTTTCTAAAGTTTTGTTTGTCAAACCTATGAATGGAAGCCACATGTTGTCTACGAAGTCTTTGTAATGTAACAAAGAACATCATCTCTTCAACATACCGAAACTAACTCATACAACACACAATTATTTGTTTAGTGCTAAGTTATACATGAAATTGATTATCGAAATTGGAAAGTTTGTGCTTTTCATGTTCATGTTATGAGAATAAAAAATGATAATTCCAATGAGCAAAACCACTCTAAAAATTTCAAGAGAACCAGAGAAACTAAAGCTCATCAATTCATGTTAAGTTATAATGTTATTCTTATTGCTTTGGGGATTACTTTAACTTTCCCTATAGGGTATTCAATAATATAATCCATGAAACCATTTTTTCAAATTATGTTATGTATAGGAATGAGGGTTATATTAATTAAAACCTATAGTTAATTAC
>APFE030600668.1:164056-183108 GCA_000404065.3 Pinus taeda | reverse complement strand
ATTTCCTAATATTTATGATCTATAAACTTTAGAATCAAGTTAACTTTTAGAATCTCATTGCTGTAATATTTCAATCAGACAAACCAATTAATATATATAAAAGATAGTAATTGATATAGTAATTGAGAAAATGAAATGAATATTTGATTATTCTCCTAAAAAGAATACTACAACAACTCAACATGCAGCTGGATAATGTTAAAAAATCATAGGATTATGGACAACGTTAAAAAAATCATTGGATTATAGAAAATATGGGAGTGGTTAATGAACAAGACAATGGACTTTCTACTTTAGGGATCCGTTATGATTAGTAGAGTGGTTAGATATTGGATTGAAGATAATTTTTCATATTCTTTTTGTTATGGACAATATTTTTCTCAACGTTTTCGTGGAGCTGAACATCAAAGTGCTCTCCGTTTTCGTGGAGCTGAACTTTTGCGTTTTCAATGTAACTATCTTTGAAGTAAAATAAAAGAGTCGTGTAATGAGGCTGAGAAATTGTGGAAATTGTATTAAGTGATTGGAATTTGAGCAAAAGAATTTCAAAATTTTTTGTAAATCTAAAATTTTGAGGTTTAACAACTATAATTTAGATTTACAAAAATTCTTGCCAAATTTTCTCTAGATATAATCAGAATTTCCATAACTTCTCGGACAATTCCTCTGCCTCATTAAACAAAAGCGAAAATAAAATGCTATTGCTCTTCCACATGGGAGAATATGGAAAAAAAGCCGGGCTGAAAAACACATAATCAAGAGACCGTCACAATGAAATGCCACTAGATATGCCAGAAATGGAAAATACAGGTTGCTTTCCTATCGTTTTAAACGCTTTCGACAGATTTTCTGACCATTGTTTACTGGTTACGTGTTGAAAGACCCTCCAAAGGTGCTCCTTTGCCCTAGCCCGTAATGGCTCAACAATATTAAAGCAGGATGATAAGTTTAGATACTAAAAATTTGGCGGACACATCGGCTTAAACGCTTCAGGAAGATTTTCTGGCTCTCATAATTTATTGCTTACGTGTTAAAAGACCATGACAAAAAGATTTCTTGCAAAAAGATTTCCTGCAGCCCTCAGGAAGCGCACTGAGACCTACTGATAATCCAGAAACGATGGGTAAAATAAATGTTGATGCTAACGAACCCATTATGACTTATCCTCAAAAATCTTAAATCTATTGAAAAAATCGCGCTGTTTTAAATATCCAAATATTTATTATGCATACAATATTTCAGAGAACTAGATTTATATCGAACTTTCTGGCAATTGATTTGTAACCAAAGCTTACCTGCAAGCATTACAATGACTTTTTTGCATTTTCAATGGACTCTCATGTGTTTACAGTTGTGTATTACTATTGTGGCATTTGCTTTGAACGTGCATGACATGAATATTGACGAATATCTTAATTACATCAATCCTCCAGCAGTTCACAAATTTCGAGTAATTTCTAATCTAATTACATCTTCAAATTTCTGCGCATATGCTATGTTATATTGTATACAATTTTACGTTATGTTATATGATAGTGTATACAATTTTCTAATAACATTTCTCTCCCTGCAGAATGAATATGGAGATACCATTCTCTGTGTATTGTACACTGATCAAATATCTCTCAAGGCAAGTGAAAATTTAAAACACTTAATAGCAATATACAGCTATGTAACAGTATTTTTAGTTTTTATATGGAATTTAATCCTAAATTTTAGAATATTTAGAAAATAATATAGAAAGATATAAAATCATAAACAAATAACTTTATCTGCAAGTCATCTATGGCGCTTTTTCCTCTGAAAAAAAACTTTATCTGCAAGTCATATTACCAATTCGGGCTTCTGAAATTTTAATATTTAAAATAAATTTACAATATTCCCACCCATATTCTGTCCATCTTATTTCTGAAACATTTCGAGACATCTTAGTGAGTTATTAATATGCGAGATGGCGTGGGCATAACCAAATAGTAGCTGATTTTGAATAAATCCACTGTGGGAAGCATTTTGCCTTTTTTTTTTAACCCGGTTACAAGAAATAATGAAATAATGTGGTAGCATGCATTTTTGTTGAAGGGTTTGGAGCAACCGTCTGTGGTAACCGGGGATGAACGAAAGACAAAGTTGGTACGAAATTTTTCACGGTTTGATACTAAAACAGGCTGTCCTGGAGACACAGTGGCAATTATGGAGACAAAACGTGAACATGTAGAATGGGCTGGATCTGTGACACGTTTTATAAACAGCAACAGGGAAATCATGACACGGTCAGCTAAAACTCTAAGGGGCGAAATCCAAGACAGAGATGACCGTACTGAGGATCCTGATGGCGTACTGGATGTTGAGGTATTGTTATATTTATTTATATACATACATACATACAGTGAATTGGTAATTAAGAGTAATTTTTGCTATTTGATTATTATTATAGATAGAATGATTAATGTTTAGAGTTTAGATTTTCAAATCTTACAAAAGTTAAATTTTAGATATTTTAATTTTTTTTTATGAAATATACAAATAGTATACCCTCAATAATTTAAAATAGCAAATTTTCTAATTTTTTTATTACTTTTTAATTAAATTATTCAAAAAAATAAATAAAACATTTTTACTAAACTGTTACTTTATAAATTAATAGAATTTAATATAAAAAAACATATTAATTACATCAAAATCAATAATTAATTTCATTAAAAATTATAAAAAAAATTAACAATAAATTTGTTTTAGTTATTTTGATGATAAGGGTAGCGGTTAATGTCCATTGAGACGAAACTTTGGTCTATCCAACCTAAGGAAACTAATTATTTAGTTTGATTTAAGATTTTGCTCTTATGGTCAAAAGGCTTTGAGAGAAGCCTCCTGAGCTCACTTTAATTTTTACAACGTAAAAGGCTAGGAAGGTTAGTATTGCAACAAAGATTTTGAAACTTAGATCTGATGTAGCTGTAGGCGGTGAACTCCAAGAGGAAGTGATTTTCATCCTCCATGTTCATATTCTCACAAAGATGGCAGAACCTTTCCATCCATGGTGTTTTAGGAACTTCCAAACGACCTGTTTCACTGTGGAGTTCATGAGAGTTCATTCTAATGTTGGCTATATTAATTTTCTTCTTTGAGCTAGCTAAAATAAAGAGATAATTTTGATCTTCTAGGGTGGGGTTGATGACCTCCTTATAATATCGTAATTTTCTTTTAGCTTCTAAATCTTTCTTACACCACATTTTTTCTTTGAACTTAGAGGTAACAATATTTTTAATGTTATTAATGTTTTGCAATGCAACATTCTTATCGATCTCCCAATAGTTTAACTAGGCCTTCGTGTCTTTATACAAACCAAGTTTGAGCTGGAGGTAGTTTTCCCTAGAATTTAAAGCTAGCTTAGGAAGTCTATGGTCTCCTATGTTATTGAGTTTGTGCTTGTACAACATAAGCCTAGTCATAGCTAGGCTCTCGATAGGGGAAAAACTCACTTCTATAAAGAGAATAGGATAGGGTGTGTTGCTTTTAATTTTGAGGCTATATGTTATAAAATGCTTCTAAATTTGCTCAATCTTTCTCGGATTCTCTAGAGATGTTACAACACCAAACCTCACATCCATATAAGGTAACTGGAGTGACTAATATTTGAAAGAGGAACTTCTTTCTATCCCACATTACCAGGTTAGTCGTTTTACAATTATTTTCAAGACCAAAATAAGCTTTCCATCCCATTAATCCTTTTCTCAATACTAAGTTATCACTTAAAAATTAAACATAAAAAATAAATATAAATGTATAAATCATCATGTAAAATCACAATTTTAATAAGATGATCAACAAACAAAACATTAATATATTCTAACTAACTAATGTTAGTTGTATAATTTAAATAATAGATTAAAACATATATTAATTTAAATAGTTAATAATTAATATACTTAAATATAAGTTAAGCATAAATGTATTCGTATAAATATCTTATATAATATATATATTTTAAATAAATTTAAATAGGTTTAATGTAATGGATATATATATTTATGAGATTTCTTATTATAGAACTATTTAAAGTAGAGAGATATCTTTTTCAAGTGGGAAAAAATCAGTTTAGGGTTCAAAACTACAAATCCTACTATCCCATCCTTCTTTGGCAGTTGGGGTTTTGGAGCAGTCGACAAAGTCTTGTGGCTCCTCCTATCTTCCTCCTGTCTTTCCGCACCTTTTTGTGGGACCACCCTACCTACGGACATATTTGTCACTCATATTTAGATCCCATCCAAATAGAGAGGCAGTAGTTCCCTTCCTATTGAAAGCCGGAGAACGAATGTAGACTAAGACCGGCAAAACCTCACTTGCCTTAACTCTCTCACCCTTAATCACTCACATTAACTCTCTCACCCTTAATCACTCACATTCCTGGACATCCACCCGTGTAATGTGAATGGTTTAAGTTAGAGAGTTAGTCTTTTTACTATAATGGAAATTATATATCTTCTATATTATATAATTAGATATAATTTTAATTATATTATGAAATTAATTTAAAATTTAAATTAAAAAAATTCAATTATTAATAATATTTAATTATATTTAAATAGATAATATAAATAAATAATAAATATTAATTTATTTTCAATAATTTTAGATAAATTTATTTTAATTCTAGATTGATTGTTTAGAGGATGTGATGTCTTAAGATCATTGTGAGCATTGTGCGGTATTGATGATATTTCGTCACAATTTGCACAACTACTATAACTTGGATTATGCCTAACTTTCTTCACACTTTGTTGCTTAGTCAATTTTCCAGTTCAATCTTATTATTCAATTATTACAATAACAGAAATAAGAATTCGATTAACATTCAACAGTTCTATAATTCTACGATACCGTAAAACAAAAAATATGGACACAGTATATGTGAGAAGAGAGGGAAAGTCCCGAAACAATTTTTCCTTTTACTCGTATTAAACTTCAAATAATATCTACAATAGATTTATAAAGGGCTCAACCATGTCCAAGCTCATGCACTGCCCAAGTACAAAGAGTGGCAATTGTTGGCCCAACCCAACGCACTAGCCAAATTGTAATGTCTTACAAGCATGTCATGCCCAACGATATGGTTAGCACCTCACCTAGCAGAAACCCCAAAAATTATGCCCCAAAATAGCCAGGAAAACTAGACCTAGGCCCTGCCCATATATAAACTCACTTGGGCAAGCTCTTCTCATTTTGCAACTTGCCTTAGCAGCATTTTCAAATATTACGATGTGCGCCATATGGGTCTACGATATCACACCCTTTATATTTTGGCGATGTTGTATACTTTTCCCTTTCTGCAATCTACTCTGCGATATTACTTCCCTTCTGCAAAATGTCTTCCTTGCTCCCTCCACATCATGCAAACTTCTCTTTATACCTATGTGACCACGCTTCGTTGCAATTGACGCATCATTTTTGTTTAAGTCAACCTGTAATTCAAGTTGTGTATTCATGTATGCATCGAGCTGACCCACACTTTGGTCATGTGTTATTCCTTCAATGATTCCTACATGCCCTGCACGCAGGTGCTCACTCGCACGCTAAACTTTCAGCTGACACTACCTGCGTTCACACGACATCAGCTAGTCCAACTGATTTTGTGTCGTCCATGCCATCCAAGTCTGTGTTGCACATGTTTGTGCCATTTGAGTCCATGTCACTTGTGTCACTCAAGCTTGTGTCATACGAGTTTGCGTCACCCGAGTTCATGTCACTCGATTCCATGTTACCCTAGTTCCTGTTGCGCATGTTTGTGTCAAATGAGTTCGTGTCACCCATGTCACTAGAATTCATGTCAGCTGGGTTCATGTCATGCAAGCTTGTGTCATGTGGGCAGGCACACCCATTGTGATTTGCCCACTATGTCTCACCTGACATAGTGCTCGATCCTCCAGCATGATGCGGGCGTGCCCCACTCTAAGTGATGCATACTTCCACTATGTGGACTTGGGCGCCCCTCCTCCATGTTGGCATGCTTCTCGCAAGGGTCCACTCATCGTAAGGACACAATCATCGTGCCTCCAAATCATTTTTTCACCAGCAAGCGAGCATGGCTAGTCATGGGCACCCATTGGCCTTGGTGCCAACTCGGGCCTATGAGATCCTCCCCCACTTAAAAATGGTTGTCTTCCACGACAACAACTCCACTTAGCAACTCCACCACCAAGTCCATATGTAATAAAGTGGCACTGTCTCCAACACCAATCGTTTCTTGTACTTGAACTCCTTGCCTTCATCACACAAACATTCATCAAGACCCATGAGTCAATGTGGGAAAGGCTCCTTAATATCATGGTCATCACCCACAACTCATCGGAATCCTTCACACTACCTCAACTCATGGAAGATTACTCCCCAAACTAAGTTATATGCATTGATCAAACTCATATTGTCCCAATCCATCGAATATCGGAATCGTGTGAGCTACTACTTCCATACTTCAACTCAATTTAAGCACATCTCAGTGCACTGCATGCCCCCATGACTCGAACTACTTGGATGATCAATCTAACCATCATGTTGAAATCCATGAGAATGCACTTCCTCATGGCTTCATCAGTCATTTCTTTAGCACTTCGTCGCATATTCAACTCGATTAAGAATTCTTCCCATCCCCATGCATCAACCCTATAGTCAATACTCATTATACCACATCTAGGTCCATGAAGAAAACTTCATCTCATCTATGATATGTTTACCATTAACATTGTTAGAGGGAAAATCTCCACTTTCCTCATCGTGTCATTCATGTGATGCCTTTGGTCATAGACCAACAACCTCCATGTCTATTGAAATGGTTAGGTCTCATCAAACTCAATCCATGCCCAAGGACTCCCACTAAGGCATGTTCTTTGGTGAAACTAGTATCAAACTCCAAGGTGTCTTGCTCCTATCACATCCATCAAGACACTCCTCATGAGCATGTCCCACACTGTGCCCAAGATATTCATTCAATTCACCATAAATTTCAAGCCAAAACTAACCTCAACTCCTTAATGAATCAGATAGTCCAAGACCACCATCTCATGAAGTCTTCATTAGCCATAACTTCCTTCAAGTCATCATAGGCTCTTCTAAACCATCTTCATCCAACACTTTAGGAAATCACACTTATCTCAGTCACAAGTCCCATCACGAGTTCCTCTACTCTCTTCATTGAATGAATGCTCTCATAGGTCTCCCATGTGGTCAAAACGACCATGGATTTATTGTTCGAATGAGCCCAACATCCCTATCGTTCCATCTAGAAAACATCATTGTATGGAATCGATACATCCATTCTATACAACATCCACACTTGGCACTTCTTCTTGATGCCCATATGTGACATCTCTACAAGTGCCCTTTCTTGATGACCTTGATAAATTTTTCCATGCCCTTTCTCTTCTACTTCATGCACATAACTTTAGTAGCCCAACTTATTCCCTTCAGCAAAAGAACTAGAATTTTAGTTATTGCATCCATGCCTTCGGTCAAGTTAGTGCCTGTGGTCTCCCTACCCTCATATTTCCATCGCATGTTCCTTCCATCATTATTTCTTCCCCCACTAAAGGTTCACCAAATACTTCTCCTTGGCCCAAGTGAAGATCCAATGATGAAGTCAACACAAATATGAATCATATTTCCTTCTTCTCTTTGGTGTTCCCTTCCTTCATTCTTTCCATTATTCAGGCTGAGCACTTAGCCAAACCTCCCTTCATCTAACCATGAATCACTCATAGAATAAGTTAATCACGTTACACCCTTGTCTTTGGCATTCAAACCATCTACCCTAACGTCGAATATAACCCAAACAAGTCTTACAAAATCCAAAATCATTCATCGCGAAACTAAACCCAAACTCTCATCAACCGTTGATGTGAAAATCATCCATCGCATGTTCCTCTTGATCAATGCAACAGGATCCATCATATGACTTCCATCAATAGCTTCATATTTCTTCCATGATTGTGATACGCATGAATATGGTCTAACTTCACTAAGATCCATCTCACCAAGTTCTACCTCTTTGATCAATAAAGTAGCAACACTTGTTTCTTCATGGTCATTCCCATTGTCAACTACTTCCTTCAACAACTGCGACATGTCAAAATATGGTTCAAATATAGTAGGAATCATCCCATGAACCTCTTCCTCTTTTGGATGCATTTTCACAACACTAACATCACACTTTACCATTGGACCAACTTCCTCTTCATAAATCGCAAATTCTCCTTCATCACAGTTAGGAGCTTTCCCAACCCACCCACCAAGCTGAATAAGCTCCCTTTTAACATTGTCATCGAAAACTTGAATATCCTTTTGCAATCATAGACTCTCTTCCTTCATGAGACCTAACTTGTCCATGAGATCCATAAGTCTGTGATGGCCCTTTTGTAGGCCTACCATCGTGCCCTGTAACCTTCAACCTATTCACAATCTTGATCGCAATCCCTTTTCATCTTCTACCCAAATTCTTGAAGTGCCCAACTTTTCAAAGTAGGCTTTCATACCATCTATCATGGACCCACACTATGATCCCTTAAGACCACCATGGGCAATATGTGGCACTAACAAAATTTTGTCGCAATTTACACAACTACTCTAACCAGGACTAAACACAACTTTTTTCACACTTCAATGCTTAATATATATTCCAATTCAATCTTCTTACTCAATTATTACAACAGTGGAAATAAAACTTTGATTAACATTAAACAGTTCCACAATTCTATGATATCCAAAAACCTATATTACGAAGAGAATATATGCAACGGGAGGGGACAACTCACAAAACACTTTTGATATTTACTCTTATTAAAATTGAAATAATATTTAAAATAGTTTTTATGAAGGGGCCAACCATGTCAAAAATCATGTGCTAACTAAGTACAAAGAGTGGAATTCATTGGCCAAACCTAACACACTAACCAAAGTGCCTAGTCTCGCAACTAGGATGTGCGCAACCTAAGGTTTGAACCTTTCCCAACAAAAACCTAGAAAATGGCACCCCAAAAGAGCCCTAAAAATAAACCCTTGACCTTACACAGAAACAAGTCCGCTTGGGAGAGCTCTCCTCCTTCTGTGATGTGCCTTAGTTGTATTTTCAAATTTTGTGATGTGTGGCTTGTTAATCTACAATATTGCACCCCTTACATTTATGTCATATCATGGACTTCTCCCTTTTTATGATCCATTATGTGATATTACTTCCCTTGTGTGAACTTTGTTTCTTTCTCCCTCCAAGTTGTGTAAACTTCTCTTTATATTTGTGAATCCGCCCTCCATTCCAACCGACATGTCATTTCTTTTGAGGCTGACACATCATTCAAGTTGTGTGGTTATGTGGGCATCAGCTTGACCCATCCTTTACCCATGTGGGAAACCCTATCATGTCAGCCAACTAATGATTTGTTTATGCATATTCCCCTTCATTATGATTTCGTTCCTTTCCTACCAGTGTTTTCTCACACGCTAAACTTTCACTTGACTTCACCTTCATTCACACGCCTTCACTCGGTTTTCCCGAGGCCATGTCACATAAGTATGTGTCACTCAAATTCAGATGAATTTGTTTTATGTTACTTATATCTCCTGATGTCACGGAAATAAATTTGAACCAAGGCTAATGGGTACCCATCAAGACCCATGGCCGCTTGGAGTGGTGAAAAAATGAAATGAGGAACTGATTTGGGAAAGAGGTATAGTGGGGCCACTCACACATGGCAAGGTTTACACCAATATGATGAGGAAATGACTTGATGAACAACGGTTGGATGGGGCATGCCTAAATGAACGTGGAACATTGTGCAACCAACACAAGGAAAACATGCCCTATCAGGAAAGTGAACTAAACCGAGTTAGAATGACCTATGGGATGTTGCGTCAGGCACATGGTGAGGAGGACATCTACACTAGGCATGCCCGTATGAAGGCAGGGGAACTTGGGAAATCTTGGGTAAGTTTTTTAGTGAGCATGTAAGGTGATGGGTGAGCACAAGTAAAAGAGAAATGGGAAAAATCTATTGTGCTTGTTGGAAATGGGTGCATGCCCTAGGCACGCTTGCACGAGGGTAGGACCCTGAGCAGCCAATGTTGGGCATCACGTGTCATGCATGCCAATAATCTAAGATGAAGGGGCCTCACACAGTGAATAAATGTTAGCTACATGAGTTGGGAGGGAATCTACCATGGAATGGGTGACCCAAATCCACAACCAAAATGAAACGAAGGGTCAACTCAATTATGAAGAGGCCCGACCACAACAACTGAAGGAGTTCTAGAAACATTGTGATAGGTCAACCTAGGGGCACACCCACCTGGTAAGGGCCCCCCACACAAGATGTAATATCATATTGAAGATGCAAATGCATGTCAATTGGACTTAATGGTTGATCCAAGATGCATATAAAAGGACCAAAGGCACAAAGGATGAAGTTGTCCCTAAAAAAATATGTAATATTGTAGAATGCGTTAGTAGGGAGAAGTCAGTAACGAAAAAAAAATTGAGGCAGTGAATGAGTAGAGGAAAGCAACATGTAGAGAGGAGTAGGTGTATGTTATTCCCTAGGGAAAGCTAGGGAAACTTGCAATAAGTGTTCTATTGGGTTTTTCTGGGCAGGTCCATCAATAGGGTTCCCTAGCTTGGTTGTAAAGAAAATCGTTGTATTTTTGAGGTGTGAACCTTATGTACTACACGAAACTTGGCTAAGTGTTGTGGTAGTGAACCTTTGGGCTTGGACCCAACCTTGGTTATAATTCCATTGTAATATTAACATGAAGTTAATAAAATTAAAGGGGAAAACTTGTTGTGGAGATTCCCCCTCCCATTGTATATTTCTATGCACAATTTGGTTTTATGATATCACCCTGTAAATGAAGTTTGTTTCCACCGCTTATGTTGAACTTTCAATATCATATAAATAATGAAAGTTAATGAACCTATTGAAGAAGTAAATTTAACTTGAAAAAATTGTCTAAGTAAGAAATTTTGAGAAGTAGGCGTAAACAGGGTTACAGTAATTATATTACTTATAACAAAATATCTTTGATCACACCCATGGTGGAATCAAGGAATCCATAGTGTGGGGCCATGACAAATTCTACCATAGCCTACTTGTGAAGGTTTGAGGTAGAGATACATATTCCCATTGTGTGAGTGGATGCTATTAGAGCCTACTTTGCAAATTTAGACACTTGATGAATTAATTAGTTGGTTAAAATATGAAGTTTGGTTTAGCATGGGAAAAGACAAAACAAGGTGAGAGAAAAATGAAATGAGGTACAACAACACGTTGTGGAAATTGTTGAGGCATAGTCATGTTGAAGGAAAATGCAATGGCTAATCAACATACCATAGATGTCGTAGATTTGTTGGAATCTCAAAGAAAAAAACACTATGAGGAAATTGTGCAGGTATTAGAACACTTGAACTACATCAAAGTGGAGATAATGGATTTGTGAAGGGATTTGGAAAATTTCCATGAGAAGTTTCCCTCACTTGAAGAAGAACTATGAAAAGACAATCATAGACTTTAACAACTCATGAATGAATGAGCTCACATAAAGGAGAAACAAGCTAAGTTGTAGGGTGAAGTTGATGAAATTGAAGAAGGGATCAAGAGGGACTTTCCTGATAAAAAATATGATCAAATAACTATAGAAGAGCATGATATTAAATGCATTGATAATATTGCCACTTGGTTTAGAGTGATTAAGAATGAAGGGAAAATTATTGAAACTCTCGAAGTTGAGGGATCTGATGAATATCAAGTAGGTGCAATAAGGAAACAAATGAATAAGGATGAGCTTGGTGGAATGCAGTCCACTCAAACTAATCTAGGTTCATGTTGTTCAAGTGTGCTGAAAAAAGAAGTGATGTATCTCAAGAGGACAATTATATTGAAACATGAGTCAAGAGGTAGTTCATTGAGGAAACAATGAAGAAGCTCATAGAGGTAATATGAAAGACAAGGCCCTAACCGAATGTAAATGCATTGGAGTTATGTTTTGTACAGGTAATCATATGTCGAAGGAATTTGTTTGCGTTGGTTGAAATTGGAGCTATGAACAACTTCCTTAGGAAGGAGGTAGTAAATTCCATGAATTTGAATACTTAAATGGAAAGGGAGTTATACGCTTCCACAACTGTTAACTCAGGCATGATGGTTGTGACATGTATTGTAATGGATATGTAGGTCAAGGTTGGATCATGGCTTCGAATTTTGGATCTAAGGGTGGTTGAGATGGATGATCATGCTATGGTGCTGGGACAAGATTTCCTGGTAGAAGCTTCAGCCATACCCATGATGGACCGAGACATAATTATAGTTGATCAAAAGATCACGACCATTTTTTTGACAAGAAAGAGTTTCTTAGGGTATCCTTTAAGTATTTCTTTAACGATTTTGTAGGAGAAGGAACCAATGTGAAGAATGAATTTGTGTAACAACAAAAAGTTGGAAGTTTGGATCAAGAAATAAAGGAGAATAAGTTGATGGGCTCTGTTTCAAAAGCCACGAGGAAGAAGAAAGGGGATGAAGGTGGAAGAATGACTCCTACTATCACAAAAAAGGAAGAAGTGACTTCTACCATAAGTCTTCGCCAAAAGAGTGTTGAAGTGGGAGGAGGCCCAAGTGTTTCTTCCAAGCCAAGCAAAGGAAGTGATGAAGCAAGTATGGATCTAACATACATAGTCGATTTTTGTAGATATGCTATGGGAATCTATGAATTTTAGTTGACTGAAGAGATACTTTGTAAATTAGGATACACAAAGGAAGAGTTTGATGGTGTGAATAATTACGTGAGGACACAGCATGAATTTGATACATGGGTGGTCAAAAGTTGGGGAGTAAATTTCCTGACCCTTTCCATGCACTAGAACCTTTGGGGATGGTTGAGTGCAGTTCCTTTCTGAGGTAAGAGGTGCTACACCACCACAAGAATGGGGCCTTGAAGAAAGAGCCTTGTGGACCAAAGAAGAAATGCTTGGAGGAGCATCACATTTGAGGAATTATTAAAGGAAAAGATGTGACAAGTGTTGGAGAAAAAATTAACTAAGGCATGAGGAGGTAGACTCTCGTGGGTTGAATGAGATGTTGGACTGATCCCCAAGCTAGGTAAATTCATGAGACCAACGACTGCATTGAGATTTGTTGAAATTGAGTAGGAGTATGGGAGAAAAAGTTCACATGATGGCATATGGTGGGTGGGCATGATACAAATTGAAATTAATGCATTGCAACCAAGTTGGGGGGGGGTATCCTTTCATAAGATGGAGCAGTGTGGAGAGTTACGAAAAGTTGTGGTTGATGAATGTAACATTCAGAGGTGATTATCGTATGGATTCATGAACCTCATTGAACATTTGTGTGAAGAAGGAAAGGAATTCATAGAGTAGGAACCATTGAAGTTTGAGCTAGTAGCACTTTGCGATATATGCACTTCTTAGTGAAGTTGATAATTAGATTTGTTGTCGAGGAATGTAACCTTTTTAAACTAGAGGAGGATTTTAGGGCCTCAAATTGGCACTAAGGCCAACAGGAACCCATGAAGACCCACAACCACTTGGAGTGGAAACAAACCAAAACTGGGAACCGAGTTGGCAAAGCGATTTGGCTGAATGAGTCATAGAAGGTAGGGCACCAACCCTTGTGATAAGGAAGTGACCTGGTGAATGACATTTGGATGGGTCATGCCAACTATGTGCACTTCCATCTAGGTGGGCATTGGCCACCCAAAACAAGATAAAAACATCGTATCGTGCAAGCGAGCTAAACTGAGTTGGAGCGACCTATGGGATGTTGAAATAAGAACATGGAAAGGACGATGTGTACCTTATGTGTGCCTGCACAAAGGTAGTGGTGCCTAGGCATTAATATGAAATTTGTTTAGTGAGTCCACAAGGTGACTCCAAAGCACAAGTAAAAGAGATATGGGAAAGACATGGTGTGCACATTGGCGATGGGCATACACTTTGGGTGCGCCTGCACAAGGGCAGGGCACCGGGCGACTATCACACTAAGACGCTAAGATTGAGGGGCTCTACATGATGAAGAAATGTGGGCTACAATAGTTTGGAGGGTGTCGACCTTTGCATGGGCACCCTGACTCCAAAACAAAAAAATGAAGGGTCAGCTCAATTTTATGAAAGGGCACAACTACACCAACCAATGAACTTTTAGAAACATTTTGATAGTTCAGCCAAGTGGCACATATGGCTGGTAAGGGGTACCCACACAAGATGTAAGTTTGACTTAAATATGTAAAGGAGTGTCAATTAGACTTAATTTATAAGATAGGACCCATATAAAGGGAGTGTATGAACGAAGGAGAAAGGCATCAACGAATACAAATGTAATATTCTAGAACAAGCTCATAGGGAAAAGTTTGAGATATCATAAAAAAAATTTAGGCAGTGAATGGGAAGACGCAAAAAACACATAGAGAGTTGCATGGCTATGCACCCATCTAGAACAAGCTAGGAAGACTTGCGATAAGTGTTCTATTGGGTTTCTATGGGAAGGGCCAACCATATAGCACCCTAGTATGGTTGTAAAGAAAATTGTTTTTATTGTTGAAGTTTGAAGCTTAAGCCTTGCACAAAACATGGCTAAGTCTTGTGGAAATGAAGCTTTGGGGTTTAGGACTCCCTTGGTTTTAATTTTTATGTAACATACTTGAAATTAATAAAAGTAAAGGGAGGGGATTCTTTGGGAGTTTCTCCCTCCCACCATATTATTTTTCACATTGTTGGCCTTATGATATCGAAATGTTAATGAAGATCATTTCCACTACTTATGTTTAACTTACGATATTGCATAACTATTGAACATTAATGAGGCACTTGATGAAGTCAAAAAAACTTGAAAAAATTGGCTAAGTAAGAAGTTTTGAGAAGTATGCATATTCTAGGTTATAGTAACTATACAACCTGTAATGGAATATTGTCGGTGTCACAAAATGCTGCATTCGAGTCAAGGCAACCGCACGGTGGGTCCGTGACACAACGAGTTCATGTCACCCAAGTTTGTGTCACCCATTTCACTCAAGTTCATGTCGGTCAAGTTTATGTCACCAGATTATGTGTTACCCATGTCAATCGAGTTTGTGTCACCTAATGCGTATCACCCATGTCCATGTCACCCATGTTACCTAAGTTCGTGCCACCTAATTTTTTTGTTTCCCGAGTTTGTGTCACCTAAGTCTATTTCATTTGGGTGGGCATGCCCATCGTGACATACCCACTTGTCTCACCTCGTGTAGTGCTTGGTGCCCCACCATTGTGTCTGCATGCTAAGGGCAAAGGCCCCTCCAACTCATGCATGCTTCCCCTATGTGGACCTAGACACCCTTGCTCCATGTTACCACGCTCATTGCAAGGGTGCACTCATCATGCATCCAAGTCAGTTTTTTGCCATGAAGTGATCATGTCCCATCATGGGTTCCCATTGGCCTTGGTGCCAACTCAGCTATGTGACAAGAGGAATCAAATATTTGAAGGTGCAAACTTCATTTAAAGTGTGAAACTTTAAAAATTATTTACACTTGGAGAGACTCAATCATATCTTCATAAATCCAAGGTTAATAAGCATTTGTGATATATGTATGTGTGTGCACTCCCTGGTGAACATGGAAGGGATCACACATCTCCTTCATTTTGAAACAATATACGAACAAAATGTGCTAACTATAAAACTATTTTTACTTTCAATTCTTTTATATAATATACACAAAATTAACATTGAAATATTCTACTTAAGATGAAGATTTAAATATTTTATTTATGTCCCATATTATCCACATTAATTTTTTTTATCATAGTGAAAAATGTTTAAATACATGGTTGCGATGATTGATATATATATATATGGTTTTTTTTCCTTAACATATTTTCATTGTAAAATATCACTTGCACCAATTATATTAACATCATAGTTTTGATTTCATCATAGATTAATACCAAATCCAACTGGAAAAAGAGATTTTGAATAACACGAATCTTAAAAATGCATAATCTCATTACAAAATTAGTATAGCTATATTTTTTTAAACAGATTATTCAAAAACCCAAAGAATATATAAATTATAATAATTATATATATAAGCAATAGAAATAATTAAATTTAAAATTTACATTCAATATTTTTTTAATTTTCAAATATATATGTGAACTATTAAAACTTTTTTTAATTCTTTATATAATAAAATGAGTATAAATAAATAGTTAATTTTTTATTTATTGATTCAATTTACAATTATTTTATATAAGATTTTTGAAATGATAGTTTAATTGTTTTATACTAAAGAATACATCTTTCTCGCACTAAAAGCTAAAAATGTGTAAAATATGCTATAATAAATTTATAAATTTTTATTTACAATAGTTTATCTATCCTCTATATTGTATGATTATTAGTAAATGATATGATATTTATAATTTATTGATTTGTTTCTATTAATGTTTATGATAATATTTGAATAATATTGAAAGGTTTTTGTTTTCTATTTATTTATGATTTTAATTTTTTAATAATAATATATATTTAAATTATAATTTTTTTATAAATTAAACTGATTTGAAAAGAGTGTATAATTTTTATATTTTGTTTTCTGTGTAAAAACTAATTTTATTAAAAGGAAGGAAAAATCTAATTACAATGAGGCAGAAGCCTTAGCGAAGAGCATCTGAGTTCCTTATGGTTATCAAAACTATCTCATATTTCGGAAAACCAATTACATTTTGCAAAAAACCATGCAAAGGAGCAGGAATACAATGGAAAAACTAGAATGAGAGCTGGAAATAACACCATTTGTAGTAGTTGAGACAACATCGTTTGACAGAATTGTTGTATATGTCAGCAGTAGAACCACAGATGACCGATCCACAAAAAAAATAAACAGAACCACAAAACCATAAATAGCAGAAACTGACCTGTCAGCAACAAAACTCTATGAGGGCATGAGGGAGTCCAGGTGGCATCACATGGGGACGTCTAGGTCCGGTGACTCCTCGATGATAGGGCAAGCATTACCATACCATATTTCGCCTTCCTGTTCCACGTCACCAGCCGCACTTTCATCTAGAGGTTTCGTTGCTTGAAGGGTGCTGCTTGAACTGCCAACAATTGTCGTCAAAATTGTGGCGCCATGCGAGCTACCACCTAGATGCCGAGTGTTCCCTATAGTGTCGACTTCGTCATGCTTTCTGCCACACCTTGCTGCTCTACCTTCTTCTACTGGGTTCTGCTCAGAGCCATGACTACTAGAAATTATGTGAATGTCCTGAGATTGCTCTGCCGAGGTATGCACAGGAGCATTATGCTGGTCTTCTTCTTCATAGAAGAGTATGGTAATATTACTAGTGATAATGGGCCGGTTAAGGTTACTTTGAAATCTGAAATGAGTCGATTGGAAGGCATTGTGCAGCAAGTGTCTACGGGACGAGCTGTGAGGGGGAGAATTAGCTTGAGATAATGGCGGAGAAGTAGGATGCGGTGGTTGATCCATGGTTTTCGTAGCCTGGGAGCAAGGGTGACCACCTCGGGAGAATTAGGTGTATGGTTGGGAAGTAGAGAATTCACAGTAGGTGCCTGGATAGGGTTCAAAGGGTAGAGTTGGGCATGGGAGAAATAAATCCCAATTCCAAAATCAAGACCGCGAAGAATCCAGCAGTGAATACTTGTTACAGTGCTACTGCATGGGTTTCCTGCTTGGAGCGGGGAGATGCTTGAGGATGGAGAGCAAGCAATGAGATTGAAGGGTATATGTGCCATGTTCAAACTAAAAGGTTACTTGTCTAGACCAGAGTATTCATTTAAGACGTCTTGAAGGCGAACCTGATCTCGCCTTAGGTGAGCCTTTAGGTACCATAACTGGGCATGGATAATGGTGCTTGCCAGCAGCTGGCATGGCCAAGCGCCATCATTCCTCTGTAGCACCATTAATATTCTTGGATGTCACCTGCATCCGGGTGCTCTTCTCCTCCTTGTATCATTTCATTCTTCACCAAATTTTGGTATTCCATTGCTTGGATTTCAGTAGCCAGTCTAGAGATTGAACCTCTATTTAAATCCAATCCACTTTCTACTCCAATATTAGCCAGTATGTCAGCCACTTTATTTCCTTCCCTGCGAATGTGCTTGAGAGTGACTGCTCTGTGAGAAGAGAGCCAGATATCAATGATTTCAAGCCTCTTCTCCATTCTCCAACTATTGCTCACTTTGCTTGAAGGTGTGCCTTGCATAATTTTATTGACCATATTTATGAGGATCTGAGAGTCTCCTTCTATAATAAACGGAAAGTATCCCTTTTTTTGAGCTAGAAGAAGACCCTGCCATAGTCCTTACAGTTCGGCTAATTTGTTGGTGTCCCATCCATTTGAACCCAACAAAGATAGAAGACGAGTGCCCTTATAATCTCTGAATATCCCTCCAAAGCCTGCTTTGCGTGGATCTCCTTTCGAGGCTCCATCAAAGTTGAGCTGGAACATATGCTTGGTAGGAGGAAGCCACTTTTCTAGTGTTCTGCACTTTGAGGGAGTTGTTCCTTTGGTTATTGATTCTTGATTCCATTGAAGGTTCCAATTTTCCTAGATGTTTTGTTCCTGGGGGAGAGAAGGAAAGTCCTCCTCATGCCAGCTTTGGAGAAGTAAGGTTTCCTTGATATTTTTGTAGGTTTTAACCCCGTACAGAAATTACGTGCATACGAATTCTAAATCATAGAAAAAATAAAAATGCGAGAGCATAACACATAAAACACATATACATAGAGATTTCCCACTGGATCTCAAAACCGAGACTACTAGCTTGATTTTTCATTATATTCCTTTCAATGTTACAATACATATTTATACATGCCGAAGCATCCAATACCATGGACCGAAAACCATCGCGTCCAAAACCATGGACCGAAAACAATAGGTAGGTTCGCCCAACATAATATAGGGTCCAAAAAAAAATTTTCTCGAGGCGCTGCCCCGAAACCCGTAGAGGGGGGCTACCCACCCCCCTCAAACCCCCCGGACAGGGGGAGCTGCCGCCCCC
>APFE030600668.1:123531-159516 GCA_000404065.3 Pinus taeda | reverse complement strand
GGCTACCCCCCCCCCCTGTGACCCCCCCGCTACGCAATCAGCGCAACGAAGGGGGGGCTCTGCCCCCTCTAACCCCCTGCTTCACTACGTAGGTTAGTCGTGGAAAGAATATAACACAACCCAACAATTTTGACAGATCATTTTCCATAGATTTTCCTAGGGCGAGGAGTGGTCCTTGAAGATTCTTCAGTTTCTCTTTTTCCAGATAGTCCACATGAGAAAGCTCGGTATAAACTTCCATAAGAAAATTAAAATTTTTCTTTGAAATGGGTGCCACTGCCGGTTGTGAACAATAGCTATGATGTTTCCATGAATCCGTCCCTCCTTTTGGCATCTAAAACTGACTTTTTCCTAGAGCTTGCGAGTCAGTGGACAAGAGTGCATAAGATGCTTAATGGATTCCTCTTCTCGTCTGCAATAGGGGCACATGGAGGGCCCATGATAGTTTCTCTTCCTGAGATTGTCTCATGTGAGGATTTTGTTTTGACATAAAAGCCATACAAACGTCGAGACTTTCGGCCAATTGGAAGGGTCCCAAACTTTGTTCCAGAGAGGGTCTTTGACAATATGTTCCTTGATAATGATATTATACGCCTCCCAAGTGGTGAAGGTACCTTTTTCTTTGTAGCTCCATCTAAGAATATCCCTTTCATCTCAATGTTATATTTTCCTCTTCATTAATTCTGTTTCAAGAGACTGTTGAGCTTGTTCCGTTCCATGTCTTAAGATTTGGTCTGCACTAATCTATTGCCTGTTACCCTATGTTGTATAAGGATTCCGAAAGTGATTGACTTTGTCATATGTCAGCAGATCCTGCTCCGGCAGTTGACGAGGTGAGATTAGGTCCTTTAACTTGGGCTACTACTGCCAGGAATCTTCCCAGAAACATGTTGTGTTGTCATTCTTAACTTCCCAAAAACTGTGTTGCTGAATTAGGCTTCTGTGTTGCTTGGCTGAATTCCAAATTATGGATCCTGTGCTGGCTTCTGACATTCATATTAGTTCATTTCTTTTGCGATCACTGGCATATTTTTCTGTCCATAGAGTGGCTCAATGGGTAAATGGCACAATAAGTCATTTCCACCATATGCGAGCACCCATGACCTCATTGTTATGATAAGGATCCCTTAGTCCAGTTCCACTAGCGCATTTTCGAAGGCAAACTGTGTCCCATTTGACTAGAGCTCATTTGTGAATTTGGCCTGAATTGCCCCATAAGAAAGATCGTTGGAGATGTTTAATTTCTTTGAGAACCCATTTGGGAGCAGCCAGGATCGTGAAGAGGTATAACAACATTGATTGAAGGACATCTTTTATTAAGACTAGACGACTTGCCATATTGAGGGTCCTGTGAGTCCAAGAGGTAAGGCGAGCCTCCAGATTTTCCAAGAGGATCTTCCATGAAGAGTGCTTCAAGGCTGAGTCAGTCATGGGTGCTCCTAGATATTTGGAAGGGAGGACGGCAATAGAGAAACCAAGAATGTGGGCTACGGACGCTTGGGTACTAATAGGGGTATGAAAAAAGAAGATTTGGGATTTGGCTTTATTGATACTAGCACCTGAAGCTTCCGAAAAATATCTCAGAAGCATTTTGAGCTGGCGAGCTTCCTAGATAGAAGGGTGACCAAAGAGAATGTTGTCATCCACAAACTACTGGTGGGTGAAAGTGGATGAGCTATTAAAGGACAATCCTCTTAGGAGCTATCATTGCTGAGCTTTTTTTATGCTGTGGCCTCGCCCTTCTACCATAGTAACGAATAGGAAGGGGGAGAGAGGGTCTCCCTATCTAATTCCTTGAGAAGGATGGAAGGTGGAAGAGAGAATACCATTGATCAGAATAGAAAAGAAGGAGGAGGAGATGAGGCTCATGACCCACCTTACCTAGGGGGGCAAAACCAAAAGCAATTAGAGGTTTTTTGATATACAGCCAGCTTAAGCTATCAAAATGCTTTTGAAAGATCTATTTTAAGTAGCATACCTGACTTTTTGGAGTGCTTCAATGAGTGGATGATTTCATGGGTAAGGATGATTCCATCCGTAATCTGCCTTCCTTCGACATATCTAGATTGCTCAAGCGAAATGATAAGAGGGAGAAACAATTTGAGTTTGGATGCAACGATTTTGGAGACAATCTTGTAGATTATGTTGCATAAGGCAATAGGCCTATATTTGTTAGGAGTACTAGGTTGAGCTTCCTTGGGGATAAGGGAGATGAATGTAGCATTCATGGCTGGAAGCATCCATCTCAAATTTCTTGATTCCTCAACTACCTTCCAAACTTCTCTTTTAATCAATTCCCAAAAATTGTGGAAAAAATTAGAGGTGAAACCGTCGGGACCAGGCGCCTTCCCATCTTTCAATTGATGGATTGTAGTTTCCACCTCCTGTAAGTCTACATGCTTAAGGAGGAGTTGATTATGCTCCTCAGTAATAACTTTTGGAATGTTCCTGGTTATTTTTTCTATGGCGTGCGATCTATCTACTTGTGACTCCTGATGGGCCTGCTTGAAGTAGTTTAGAAGTTCGCTTTCAATTTCTTCATGTGTTTCCATATTTACCCCCTGCTCATTTTGAATATGAGTGATGTTGTTATTCATTCTTCATTGGATGGTGGTCCTGTGAAATTTTTTTCTGTTTTTTTCTCCTTCCTTAAGCCATCTTATTCTGGTTTTTTGCCTCCATACCATTTCTTCCCGTTTTTCCCTCTCTGAGATCTGCAACTCAAGATACTTTTCCTATACAGATAGGTCATCTGATCAGCCTTGTGTAATAATCCGCTGCTGTAGTCGTTTCATGTCTTGACCAAGGGCAATTTAAGCCTGGGAAATATTGCCAAAAGAAGAGTGGTTCCATTGTTTGATCTTACTCTTGAGGCGTTTAAGCTTCTGCTAAAATTGAAACATTTTTGTGCCATTTGGAGGAGAAAAATTGTTCCATTCTGAGCTTATAAGGTTATTGAAATCCAGATGAGACATCTAGAAAACCTCAAAGTGAAATTGTCTACAGGTTGTATTTCTAGGACGAGACCGTTGGAGAGAGATTGGCGAGTGATCTAACCCTGAGGGTGGCAAGATGGAAGCTGAAAAGTCTCCTCCTAGATGGATTGCGTCATCTGAAAGTAAGAATCTATCCAGATGAGAGGCAATCTAATGCAGACCTTCTCTTTTATTATTCCAGGTAAAAAGTCTGTTATTTAATGGTACATTAGTGAGCCAGTTCCTTTGAATAAATTCTTTTAGATTATTTCCTTCCTTATCCAATCTGTTCCTGCCTCCCCTTTTTTCTTCTAGCTTAGTGGTCATGTTGAAGTCAACCCCAGTGATCCATAGTGGATGCGATCTTTCATAATTGATTGCCACAAGGGTATTCAAAATTTCTATCTTGTGCAAGGCCTCTTGGGGAAAGTACACATTGGTTAGATGCCCATGTATATTTTTCCCTATGATGTGAAAAGTGGCTTGAATAAATGCTTATTAGCATGGATGTTATTGAGCATAATGTTGTGAGCATCCCAAATGCTTGCTAGGCCACTAGAAGACCTAACAACATCCATTGCAAATGTGAGACCTCCTGGCCAGGCTTTTGCTGCCATTATTTCCAAAGCAATTGAATTTCATTTGGTTTCTTGTAAGAATAGGATTTGTGGCCTCTCTTGCTATATCATATTTTTGATAATTCTACCTTTCCCGGGGCTATTGAGCCCTGTGATGTTCCACGATATTAGCTTCATTGGGAAATGTTGGGGAGGGAGTTATAGTACTTTGTTAGCTTGGAGTATCTGCTTGATGCCACTAACATTTCCCTAATGTGAATTGTTCGTTGGAGATCTATTTTCCTTCAATGCCTTTTGTTAGCTTTGGTAATATGTCTCCCATCCCATAGGCTGCGAGTCTGAATTCCTAGATATTTTTGCCTTTGTTCTCGTGAGAGGATCACTTCTAGATTCTTTAATTGTCTTTCTGGAATTTTGTCATAATTTTTTGTTTTGCATGCCTACTCAAGGGCTAGAATGTCTAGGTCCCAATTATCTATGCTTTCTGGTTCGTCTTCCATGTACTGAGATTCATTTAATCCTTATGTTGTTTATGTTTCTATTCTGGCGTCAGATTGCATGTTGTCTACCTCCATTCCTTGAATATTCCAAGCTGGGACTTTATGCTGGGCAGAGGGGAAAGGATCTTTAGGGAGGGGCTCCTTTTGGATTTTCTGGGAATCTGTATGTGCAGCTTGTTTGTCCTCCTTTCGCTCCCTCTCTGAGGAAATGGGGTTTTCAGAGATAAGATCAGCTTGTTGGGCCAATGCTTCAAAGTTGTTGCTCCTGGAAGGCTTGGAAGAGCTGGCTTGAGGCATCTTAGGATTTGAAGCTGGTTTCTTGTGGCTTTTCCTGCGATTGGCGACTTTAGTGAAGCCATCAGAATCAGGCTAATCAGGTGCAGATGGATTTGAGGGTTTTTGAATTAAAGGACAGTCCTAAAATAATTGGCCCACGACATGGCATATTCTACATCTAAATGGCACATGTTCATAGTCAATTAACTAAACCCATTCAATATCATCATGGTATAGACTTACCACATCCGGATGTGCCTTGCTGAGGTGCACGTAGACACAAATTCTATCGTAAGAGGTGCATCTTCGAAGTTTTGTTTCCTCTGCAACTTTGATAAATTCTCCAAGCCCATTCACAATATCTTGTAGAGAGGCTTCGTCCCAGTACTCCATGGGAAGAGAGTAGAGACGAATCCAGAATGGAGCCTAGCTAATGTCTTCTTTATAAGGGTTGAAGCATTCTACCCAGTCCCTAAGATATAGGCCGACTGTGTTGAAAAAATACGACCCTCCATCCATAACTCTGTTCCGGTCCTCTAATCAATTAAAAATGACTATGAAGAACCCTTTAGGTCCCAGCTACAGGGAGATATGTCATTTCAGGTTCCATTTAGCTACTATCTAGCCACGTAGCACTTTCTCTGTCAGCCATAGTCCTATAAACTTGCCTATCAGTGCATGGTCCCTCATACGCTGTATCTGAGCATTGATTCGATGACTTGGGAGTTCTATCTTCAGACATTAGGCTACCACTGGTTTGCAGGTGGTTGAAGTGACCTTGGGTTGTTCGTTGTCATCGTTTTTGGCTTGTTGTGAGTTCAGATCCGTGCTATCCTCATTTTATTCCTCTGGTTTGGCAGCTTCCTCATTCTTTTACCAATCTTCATTCTTATTGGGGGGAGGCTCTGTATCCTCCGCCGGGGGGGATTCATTATGCTCGTGACTTCCCTGTTGGAAATGAATGATCATATTACTCTTGTTGCAGTCAGGAATGCAGAGGTCTGTGAAGATCTGTCATTGCAGAAATTGCACAAACGCGCACAAACCCTAAAACGCCAGAGCCCACTTAGTTAAATCTAAAAATAATTTGTGTATAATTTTTATATTATCTAAATAAGATTGGAATATTTTTTTGAACCATTAATGTAGTGTTGTAAAAAGTTTAAAGTTTAAGATTTTCGTTTTGTTTTAATAAGATAAGAATATTTTTAAATAATTAATTTAGTGTTATGAAATAATATATAATGTTTAAAGTTTATAATAATTATATTGTAGGAAAGATAATAAATATAATATGTAATGTGGTTATTGAGAAGTTGTATCATATATAATTAATATAAAATGTAAGAGAATAAGAGTTTATTATAAATTTAAAATAATATTTGAGTTTGAAAATTAGTTAAGAGTTTGACGAAAATTTTATTTTATAAGTGGTGGGATATAATATTGTGATAAAATATTGTTATTATTCATATTATTTATATTTTACGGAGTAAGAATTTTTTTATATTATTTATTATTAAGTTTAATTTAAAAAATGTAAAAATAACATAAAATTAAATATTTTATGTTGAAATGAGTTATGCTTTTTAGGCATGTTATATTGATAAGACATAGTATTGATCAAGGATATTGTAACAAAGTCTAAAATATTATGACATTTGTCTAATAATTTTTTATTTTTTTAAAATGTAATTTTTATATTTAACCATTCAATTTAAAACCACATAAAACTAATGATAGTTTTTTTGTGCATTTAATTAATTCAATAATTTTTCTCATAAAATTAAAAAAAATTATTGAATTTGTTTAAATTTATTTACGAAAATAAAAACCCAAATTTTTTGAAAAAATAAAAACAATATAATTTGTTTAATAAAAAAAACCAGAGTCTTTTAATTTATAAGATTATTTCTCTATTCAAATTTTTGTAATCCATAATCAGTTAAACAATTTTTTTAAAATAAAATTCACATAAACAAATTTAAATTCTTTTATGTAATTTTCTATCATGTGTAATATGCTACATGATGTGAGTGATCCCTGCCACATTCACACAATCTGTATTTATATATTCTCAATATAATATATCACGCTTTTTTTCTTCTGGAAAAATGTTCCATCAAAAAATATTTTGTTAGAAATTAAAATTTTTAACCAATCGTATTGGGCAGTTTTCCATCAAAAAATATTTTGTTAGAAATTAAAATTTTTAACCAATCGTATTGGGCATTAACCCCTTCTGGTTGGTTTATCATTGAAAGTTCGGCACTGTGACATACCAACTCGATGAATATCGAGTCACTGAAGCAAGTGCAACGTTGAACGTGTGGAAGCCCAATGTGGATGGTAACGGCTCATTCAGTGCGTCACAAATTTGGGTAATAAATAATAGTGAAGAATTGAATGGACAAATCGAAACCATTGTGGCTGGCTGGATGGTAAGCTTTTTCTAAGTGCATATCTAAATATTTAAAACGTGCCATCTAAATACATTATAATTTATAAAATATGAATGATGAAAATATTGTTTTATTTTTGCTCAATATGAATCGAAAATTTCTGAGTTTGAAACTATGATTAATGGTTCACTGTTTTATTTTTTTTTAAATTGTTACAGGTATATCCAAAATATTTTAATGATACTCGGCCACGGTTTTTCACATCTTGGCTGGTAATTATTTTTTGATCTCCCTATTTAATTTGAATATTATTTTAAAATTAATTATTATTTATTAGTTAGTTTTTTTATTGTATAATATTTTCAAAATAAATTTTTTAAAAATTTTATTGATAGTTAATTTATATCATCCAAATTAGATTATGAAAATAGTCAATTTTTTTATTCTCATAATATTATTTTAGTCTAAAGCTTTTAGAATTTTAATTAATTTATTAAATTGGATGGTAGAGGTTTAAACTTCCTACTTAATAAATCTTGTTATATATATATATATTATATATATATAGTAACCACAATTAATAATAAACCAATTTTTCCAAATTCATCTTAAGTCAGATCTACCAAAGAGGTTTGTATCATTAGAGATTTGATCATTATATTAGTGTTTCTTAATCGAGAGTTAGATGGATGTAAGTTGACTAATTATTATATATTAATGATCGTTATAAAATAAGTTTATTATTTTAGTTTATCTTTTATTTTATTATTATTAATTTAATTTATTTTTGTAACATACACTTTCCCCCCAAAAAAGGGATAATCAAGAACAAACATGCATTTATATGCAATTTAATTCCTAACTTCAAGGTAATGGTTGGGGTTACTCAAGTATGGGGCTCCCGTTATGGTTGGACTTACATAAAGTTTCCTCTTAAAAAAAAAAATTACCAACATACAACACATTGTTCTTTTTTCGTTAATAATGTCCTGGTGACATTTCGAGGTCCTAATTTCATGTTTCATTAAAATCAGTCCTCAATGGTTCTAGATACACACTAATCTACTAAGAAATAGTAGATGGAATATGTACACCTCTAGATTCATGGTTGCACGATTGATGACCCTAAGCCACTAGGCTTGACATCTATGACTGAGGTTGTAATGAGTTGTTTGAGTAACTACTCACTTCTCTCCAGCAACGACGGAGTCCCATTCTTATCATTTCTAACTTCATGAAACCTCTGCAAATCTTGCGACAAGGGTATTGCTCTGAAAGCAACCATCGACTTCTTTTTATATTGGACATGTAATTTTTCCCCCGCGTGGCTGATGGAAAACAAGTATTGAGAGTTATATTTGGGCATTGAATTTTTTTTCGAAAGCTCGCCAAACTTATTAGTACTAATAGCTTCAAGGTTTTATTTTTCTTTCTGAGGGTTTCTCTATTTTCTTCTTCGTATAACCGGAATTGTGTCATATATCCAAGAGTTTTATGTTGAACCCATTAAACCAGACAAGGGTTTCAATGGGCCGAAGGATTCCCTAGGTCGACCATGCTGTTAGCATAATATTTTGAAAAACACAGATTTGAAATTGATAACTACAACAAGTTTATAAGTTTTTTCACCAATTAGCGACGATCCAAGTGGCCATTGGTGACCACATTCCTATTCTAGTTGGGCCACTAACATTGTTTGTTTCAGTTTTTCAATTTCCTTAATTCTAGCATAGTGTACTGTTTTTGACAAATTTTTGGGTCCTGAACTTCCGGAGTCGTTTTGAGGTCCTAAACAATGTTTTTAGGGAAAACAGAGAGTCTAGAAAAAGTGCTTATGGGGAAACCCATTTGATTTTTCCCTACTCCTCGAGATCTTCAAAATGAGGAACTAAAATAGCCAAATCGAGATCGTATGCCAAAGTTATGACCCTATGAAATTGATGTGCAAATTTACCCAAACGAAGCCCACAGTTTTGGCGCTTAATCTCCTAGGGTTAGGTTTATGCATGTTTAGGGTTCTCCATTATTTATTGATAATAAATAAGTCTTGGAACCTCATTGTAACATAGTTCAAAGGCATGCAACTGCAACATCCCTTTTCAAATATAAGCTACCATCGCCTGAGCTAGTATTATTTCCATCCTATTTGTAAGAATATTTCAATACTTGACATTAGTGAAATGAAATATTATTTCCACTGCATCTTTGTATTTATGGTGATACCTATAAATTGTTCCATTCCTATTAATTTTGGATAAGTGTTATCAGAGTGGTCTGCTCTCTCTTTATTTTTCTTTGCATGTTCCCAAAGAGGATGGGATATAAGGAGTTATAGCTTGAACTAGTCGAACCTATCGACGACCAACCTCACAAATCCCGACGACCTCCCATGTGGGAAGAAAATAAAGAGGAGGGGGCAAGAGATCCTTTCAGAATATTTCTCGCAGAATCCCTAGAGTGACAGAGTAGCGCGATGATGGATAACTTTTCCCATATCCTTCAGTGGCTACCCAAGGGCAATGCATTTATTTCCAGTAGCTACTCTAAAAGTGCCACACCATTTAAGGCACAAGTAACTTTGCATTCCCATATTTGAGCGTTACATAAATGCAGACACAATAGATAAATGGTTAAATTTACTAGAAGGATATTTTTCTATTCATGATGTTTGCAGCAAGAAAAAGATTAATTTTCTCTTCTCAAAGCCGCCCCCGTGTCAAGAAGTTATGGGAAACCTACTGGGAGTAGAAGGATGAAAGTATTCCCTCACTATTTTCAGTCGCACCCACTTGGGGTTTGTTTCAGGATGCCATCAAGGAACAGTAATACCTTGTTAGGAGCTATAAGGATAAATAAGTAAAGTAAACTACACTGCAATAGGGAAGGGGCCAAGACGTGTAAGAGTTTACCAATGTTTTCCATACCCTTAGCACGAAGTTGGGTATCAAGGATTGTGAGAAACATTTGGTACTCAAGTACCGTGGATACCTACACAAGTACATCCAGGATGAGATGTAGTAACTAGACATCTCCTTGCTAGGCACAACGTACCAACACGTTTTCGAGATCAAGTAGAAGCTTAAACAAAAATAGTGATACGTTGGATATGGAAATTAGAAGCAAGGGAAATGGGCCCAAAAACTACAGAGAAAAGGGAAAGGCTAAGGCAGGGCAACCAAGGAAAACATGTCAAAGCCGTCAGAAAATAATAACACCATGAAGGCAAAGAATGACATGGGAAAGTGGTGTGTGTTCCATAAGAGCTCCACTCACAATGCAACTGAGTGTCATGCCAAGCTATCACTGGTGGTCGAGCTAAAGGCTTTTATGTCTAATGCATGTTTCGACTATGAGTCAGAACCTGACAAGAGGAATAGATTATTGACATGGAGCCTAGTGCCATTGGGTCCACAAGCAAGATCCAAAAGATTGAGCCTGAGTATCCAAAAGAGTGGGAGAACCTATTCTAGTCACAAATGTGTCTGAGGGGTTGTCCACTACTATTCATTGTTGGCAGCGGGAGCTGAACCTCATTTTAGTAGAGGTCATGAAGTAGCTATGACTACCGACTACAACATATTTGCAGGGGTATACCATTAGGTGGCTTCACCAAGCATGAGACCTCCAAGTGAGTTAGCAATGTTTCCTTCACTATAACATCGAGGCCTTCACAGATGAGGTACTGTGTGATGTTTCTCCTGTTGAAGTTTGTGATGTATTATTAGAGAACCCATACTTATGGAGGTGATATGTTGTATATGAGTCTAGACCTCACTCTCTTATTATTTATTTGGGTAGTAAGTTATATAGGATACCAAAGGTAGCCCCACCTACCGCCATCTCTTTGATCTCTACTAAGAAATGCAGTAAGGTCATCTCCCAAACTGGGAATTGTTTTTTTCCTTCTAATTCACTCTCAAAGTAAGGGGATGGTCATAGCCACATCAGTGCCCCATGCGAAGGGTTCTTCCAAGTAGCGAAAGAAACTAGATACAGTCGTGGGAGAATACAGGTACATCTTTTCCTCGACCATAAAGGTACTCTTGCAATGTCAGGTCAAGTAATCAATCAATATGATGCCTGGAACACCTCTAACCGATGGGCAGATATATCATTGATCCATTCTAGAAATTGAAGAGATCAAGTGGAAAATCTAGGAGGTTCTGCAGAAAGGGAACATCTTACCAAGTTCCTCACCTTGTGGGAGCCTGATTGTACTTTTACAAAAGAAGGATGAGACCTAGAGGCTCTGCATTGATTATCAGTCAATAAACAAAATCATTGTCTAGAATAGATATCTAATCCCAAAAACTAATGACCTACTAGACCAACTGAAGAGAGCCAAGTATTTCAGCAAGGTTGATTTGAATTCCTGTTATCATGAGGATACAATAGAGCTCACAAATGTATGGAAGACCACCTTTCAATCCAAGGAAGGCCTTTTCAAATTTTTGGTTATGCCCTTCAGGTTGACAAATTCCCCTACTACTTTTATGAGGCTATTGGATGACATCTTGAATCAATTCATAAAATTGTCATTGTTGTTTATTTGGACGACATCCTCATATTCAACAAGAGTTGGGAAGAACACTTGTAACACATTTGAAAATTCATTCAAAGCCTTTGACATCACAAACTATGTGCCAACTTGGGGAAATGCACCTTTGGCATGAGCCATGTCCAATACTTGGGTTATGTCATAAATGAGCATGCCGTGTATGTGGAGTCAACCAAGGCCGAATTCATTCAGGATTGGCCAACCACAACCACTCTAATGGAGCTTCAAAACTTTTTGGGCCTTGCTAATTTCTATCAAAGGTTTGTGTTAGGATTCTCCCATATCACTTTGCCTTTGAGTGAGATTACTAGGGCAGAACGAAAGCAAATTTTTCTTGGTCCAGGTCCCAATAGAAGGAATTCATCGCGTTGAAGCACCACCTCTACTTTTCACCTATACTCGCACTACAAAAACTACAATAGCCATTTGAAATCAATAAAGATACCTCAAGCTATGTTATTTCTACAATCCTCACCCAACACAAAATACATTGGCCTATCATAGTGAGACACTTTTTGATACAATTCAAAAGTACCCCACCTATGGTAAAGAGATGTATTCCATCATGCAGGCTTTCTGATAATGGAAGCACTACATTATGGGGAAGGAGATGGTCATCCACATAGACCACCGACCTCTTTAGTTTATAAAGACATAAGGAAAGTTACAAAACAATATCCATAAGAAGTGATCTACATATTTGCAACAATTCCATTTGAACATTAAATACAAGTAGCCCTTAGTTGTAGCACTGACTACTGTTCTTAACACTTGTGGTCACAGGACCTCTAGATGGTAACAACTATACAAAAATAATCTAGAGTTCACCTCGACATACCAGATGCTAGTAGCTGGCAAGAAAGTTCCTGATTTCCACACCCAGGACACATTATTATGCTACCTAGGCCACCTTTGTGCTCATTCAAGTAAGTGTGGTAGGATGATATGGGAGGCACACTACAATTAGATCGTAAGGCACTTTGGTGCGGAGAAAATTGTGGATGAACTATGAAAGTACTTTTATTGGCCCAAACCTTGACTAGATGTTTAGAAATATATCAGATCCTATACTGCCTACACCATTGCCAAGCCAACTATTAAGAAGCAAGGCTTGTACACTCCTCTACCTACTTTCTACTAGTCGTGGGAATGCATATGCATGGACTATATGTCTGTCCTCCCTTCTACCAAGCATGGTAATGACTGTGTATTTGTGGTTGTAGACAAATTTCATAAGATGGCTATATTGTAGGTCTGTAAGAAGAGTATGAGAGCAGAGGAAACTGCCAAAATATTCTTTGAAGGAGTATGGGTACATTTTGCGATCCAACAAACCATTATATTGATTAGGATAGCAGGTTCATGAGCACATTCTAGTCAAGGCTCTGGAGAATATTGGACACTAAGCTCGCCAAATTGAATACCTTCCATCCTGATACTGATTGTGAGATGAAGGTTGTCAATAGGATGATACTGCACATACTCCACATGTACAAATCTAAGCATCCTCAAACGTGGGATGGGAGTCTTTCATATGTGTAGTGCAGTTATAATAGATCTCTCCATAGCTTGACTAGTCGCAATCCCTTTGAAGTGGGTCTAGGATTTAAATCATTGTGTTTGATTGATGTTTACATGCCTCATGCGACTACAGAGAAAAAATACATACATGTATATTTCGAGGCTGATAAAGCAACCATATTATTGAAAAAATCCAACACATCCGCCAGTAGGTTCATGCCATCTTAGAGAAGTCAAATTCTAGGAATAAGCAACGACATGATCAACATCGTGTGCCACACAAGTTTCAAGTTGGTGACAAGGTTTGGTTGCATTGATAGAAAGAACACCTTTCCATAGCCCATCAGAAGCTCAAACCATTCCAATATGGTCCTAATATGCTCTAATGCCTCCTTTCTTCTCTTATTGTTGCAACTATGTACATCCTTTGATCCTATCCCAAGTTGTTCTTAAGTGGAGATGTTAGGATATTCTAACACATAGGAAATAATTAAGTATAACTTGGTCTAGTGTATAGTTAGGTAAAGTTTATTTCTTTAGTATGTACTTTTTATAACTTACAATTCGACGGTCACGATATGTTCTAAGCATGAAATGATGTGACAATTGATTCTCTCCTTGGTATTATCGATACTTAATCTATGTCCTAACAACTGAGTGCTCCATGACCTCTATTTAAAGACAATGGGTTCTCCTTTGTCTAGTGACCATGTATGAGAGAAGCTTATGTAAATTTTCTTTCTTTTTATTAATAATATTTCGTGAGGTGACTGCATTGGCTTAGGCTGTAGACTATTTCTCTCTTCGAAGGTTTTAACCATGTTAGGAATACTAATGTACTAATCTATGATTTGTTTGTGAGTGGTGACCTTTAGTGTTCAATCTAAGGAACACACCCTATAAATTCCTATATGGTATCAAATCCATTAGAGCATCATCCATTGGTGATCTAAATCCGAAGCCAGTACAACTGCATCCCAGTACTTTTTCCTAGATCTACTATTTCTGACCATTTTCAGACCGAGAGGACTGGTCTATTGTGTTAGGATCATCTGTTCTAGTGAGGAACCCCTTTCATTTCACACTAAAAGGTTGATGGTAGCCCTAGATACGTTATTTTTAATATATGGAGGTATATAGTCTTTATTTATAGTTATAGTTATTTATCTCTCTATTTATTTGGTTTATAGTTATACATATTTTTTTAATTATTACGAGAAATAAACCTTTCATTTCTGCATATGGTATTTTCCCTACGACTCTATGTGATCTAGGTAATCTAGAAATACAAAGGAAGGATTTTTCTCATGAGTGTGATCTTTTCTGCTATGCTTTAGTATGATCTCAAAAAATCAGAAACATTGAGGAAAATATCTTGTTTTCAGGGGACTAACCCCAAAACTAACTTTAAGTCATAAGGCATGGATGCTTCTTCTTGTTTGTTTGGTTTGTGTGCATGTTTTCTTGTTTTGTAGGCAAAAAGGGGGTTTTCAAGTGAGAACACACCTTAAAGTTTTAATAAAAAATAAAAAAATAAAAACAAAAACATTTCTCTTTTCCAACTATTACTAAATATTTTGACTAGCTCACTTGGCCTAATATGACTTCATGAGAATATAGGTCTTAGGTTCTGTTAGGTTCCTATACTAATAGGAGCCATAATTTTGAATGACTAAGGTTAGGCCTTGTAATATTGTAGATAACTTTTCCTTCTATAAATGTTTTCTAATATTAAAAAAATTCAAAAATGTAAAGCGGGTATGTCCTAAAAGAAAAATCAAATGACAAAAAAAATGAAAAAGGCCAAAAAAGAAAGATATATGAACCCCAAAAGAGAAAAAGAGACCATGAAAGTGTGCAAGTCAAAATGCCACTACTATTTACTTTCATGCATAATAATGATTGTGTGCAACTTTTCACTCATGCCACAATCCATGATAATGAAATTGTTTAATATTGATTATACCATGCTTTGGATTTTATGTTTATAGTTAGAGAATAAAATCTGATGAAACAATGTAATCTTGGTAGATCATTACATAGGTAGAGAAAATAAAAGTGAGCTCATGTATTTAATATGAGCCCTTGGCTTATATAAGGTTAGAATTAGATAGTTTACTTTGTAAAAGAAAAGGATTGATAAGGGTTTGCTAGCCTAAGTGCACCCAAATAAAATGAAGAAAAAATAGTAGGGTAAGTGAATGAGAAAGTAGAAGAAAGGTTGCAAAAATATCAGGTGAACACACAAAAATCACTTATGTCATGTTTAAATGTATCTTTCAAATGTACATAAGCAGTAAATAAAGCAAGGACATGGTTCACAACTTGGTTTGTTTAACGTCCCCTCATTCATTTTACCCCATCCATTTGTTAATTCCCCACAAATAATGTTCTAAACACTTAAATCCTTTAAGTCAAAATGGCTTATAGCATTTTTCTGAATTTTGGAGGGACCGACCATCAACTTAATGACTTATGGATGCAAGTATTAGAATCCCCTTCATAAAATTCATTTGCCTTCATTTCCCCTCATTATCCTAAGAAATTCCCTTTTCCTAAGGTTTAAACACCTTTTACCTAAGGAAAGTAATGCCCAGCCATATAAAACCCTTTTGCAGAAAACACCCACAAAAAATCCTTTCTCCTAGGTATAAAGCTAAGTGCAAAAATGTTTTACTTTATCCTATTGCTAAGGAAAAAACGACTCCGCCATTGCATTTTCATATTAATTATTTAACATTATTATATAAATCCCATAAATTCCACATTTTTCCTATATAACTAAATCCTTATTAAATACCCTAAACCTTAGTTTTAATAAAAAAATAATATAAATACCCATAGCCTGCTACAACTTTACTTTATTTACATAATCCAGGTAAACCTAAGTTAATCCCGTTAAAAAACCTAACCCAATCCCCTAAACACATTATTAATCCCTACCCGATCGATTATTGCATGATTTATTCTTAAACTAATCCCAAATCGCCATGATTAAGCCCCTGCCCCCCCCCCCCCCCCCCCCTCAAACTCCCATTCATTCCCTTCACGCAGCTTCTCCGTTCGACTACCGTCATATCATAATCGCCCAAATGTAATGGCCCGAAGCAACATCGGCCGTGCCCGATGGCTAAATAATAACCACTTGATAAAGTAATTTTCTCCTCGCCCTCGATGGCTACATGTCAAATGACGTATGGTATCAGGTGACCCCTCCTGAAAACCATCCCCACCACAAAAGTGGTTCGATAACCCCACAAAACCACTTCCCCACTTAACCGAAAACTATTAACTGTTCATCCAAAAGTGAACCCGCCAAAACTAACCATTTTCTCCATAAAAGGCCACGAAACCCTCTTTTTCCCTTTCTTCATGGATTCCCTTTGTGAACTTTGTAAACCATTGCAATCCCTACAAACGCTGAATTTACCCATAGAGTTCCAAGTCCACTCTAGTCCCAAAAACCTGCCAAATTCAAGAGCTATTTGTTGGCATTATGTTTCTGATTTGGCTCTATGGTACAGGTGTCGTAATTGATGGAAACTCACTCTTGTAGCAGATCTCAGTTCAGGCACTCAAAATCATGGAAATTAAGATACCCGCAGGTAATCCTAGTATAAGTTGCGGACCCGCAAGTATGCCAACCAAGCAGTGCATACGTGCACGCAGGTGATACGTTCAGAATGTTCGAACCCCAGTTTCACTCTCTCCAATGCATCAAAGCGCGTGCACGTGGGAATCTTCATGAATGGTTCATGGTATTATTCCGACAATTTTTTTGATTAAATGGTTTTGGTCCATGGTATTGCATCGAAAATTATTGATCCCAAGTACTGGGTTCATGGTATTATGTTATTATGGTTTTGGACAATGGTATCGAGAAAGGGTTGCCTATAAAAAGGAAAGGAGATCTCTTGGCCACACACTGGTGAAATTTTGAATATCTTAAGATCTGAAATTTTGGGTGATTGATTTTAAAAGCTAGATCTAAATCAAGGAGATAACTTAAGGTGAATCTATTGACATGTCGTGATCTCTCGGGCGCATGAATGGATCTGTGGATCTGACTGACTGTGGCACATTGGAGGACTATATATTTGGCCCTAATCAGAAGTCCGCAGGCGATCCGAAGGCGCAGTGCGGAGATACGGACCTCAGTAAAAGGCTCAGTGCGAAGGTACGCTGCGAAGCCAAAGGCACAGTTCGGGGTACGCAGCACACGAGAAGGCACAATACGGGGCACACGCAGCACAGAAAAGGGCAAAGTGTGAGGTACACAGGCAAGAATAAGGCACAGTGCGGATGTACGTTGTAAGTCGGAAGTAAAGGTGTGGATCTGAAGAAAAGTACGCAGAGCAAAATAGCAACCAGAGCGGATCTGTGGAGTTTAGTCTCAGAAGATTTGCGGATATACGTAGGCCCCTGTTGGTGAAGTTGCGGTCTTATCTTGAAACATTTATTGATTGACTTTTCTCTATTGCAGCAGAGTTCTGGGTTTAGATTTCTGGTATTACTTTTCTGTTTACAGCATTCTGAAGAGTCAGGTGATTCATTGGTTCATTAAGGAGATTGGGTGATTTACATGTACTTGATGATTATTTGATGTTCATGGATCCAGTTTGAAAATTAATGAAACATGGTCCTTAAAGAAGTAAAAGAGCTAAGGAGGTTGTAGCTCCCTTCTAGGAGAGACTAGAAAATGAGAGAGAGTTGTAGCTCTCTGCAGGTTGCAGCTTGCGTATTGGTAAAGGACTGCACCAGTACAAAATCATTGTAAAATAAGTTTCTAATTGAAAGAAGATAGATACATATTGCAGCAAGTGGTTTTCACCCACATTGGGTTTCCACCTTATATACGGTGTTCTTTGTTGTGACTATCTGTTTTTCTTGTTTCATGCTCATTATTATATACAAGTTAATGATCAATAAATTAAGGAAGGCATATTGAAAAGAATTTAATAATACTGATTCACCCCCCCTCTTATTATTATTTCCAACAATTGGTATCAGAGCAAGTCCTTCTGAAGAAGCTTGATCGCTTGAAGGAAGATCTTTCATCATGAGCAACTACGAGATGGAAGCATCAATCAGGCCACCGGTTTTTGATGGGACAAATTTCGTATATTGGAAGGTAAGAGTTACTTCCTATCTTCAATCTCTTGGTACTGAAGTCTGGGATATCATAGATACAGGGTATACTTTTCCATCAGCAACTCCTACAGATACGGCTGAGAGAAAGAAATATGAAACAAATGCAAAGGCAGTCAATACTCTATTGGGATGTTTATCGCAATCAGAATTTGTCAAAGTTATGCAGTGTAAATCCGAAAAGGAAATATGCGACAATATTGTTCTAAGCTATGAAGGAGATGATCAGGTAAAACGAGCAAAACTTCAAACCCTCAGAATTCAATATGAAAATCTCAGGATGTACAATGATGAAAGTGTGGCTAACTATTTTCTACGTGTAGATGAGATTGTTAATTGTATGAAAAATTTGGGTGAAGAAGTAAAAGAGGCTGTTGTGGTTGAAAAAGTTCTAAGATCTTTGTACCCTAGGTTTGAATCTAAAGTTTCTGCAATAGAAGAAAAGGATAATCTTCGAAACCTTAAAATGTCACAGCTGCATGGAATTCTAACATCTTATGAAATGAGGAAAGGAGGATCATCAGACAAGAGAGAAGCTGCCTTCAAGGCTTCTGGAAAAGGAGACTACTATGAGTCAGGACACATATCACATGAAGAAGAAGAATCAAATTTTGTCAAAAATCTTCAACGGGGTGCTGGACGATTCCGAGGTAAGTTACCTTTCAAATGCTTTGCTTGTGGAATATTAGGTCACTATGCTGTCAAATGTCCTCATAAGGATAAGGGGAAGGAACCTATTAGAAAAGCTGTTACAGTCATGAAGATAGTGATGGACTATCAAATAGCGATGAAGATGAACGAGGTAATCACTATAAACTTTTAATGGCCTTTGAAGATGATGATTACATGGATGCTATAGATGTGGATGACTTTTATGAAGAGATTACTAGAATCAAAACATGTTTAGAAGAAAAGAATAGGATCATTGATACTCTGCAAATTCAACTTGATGAAAAAGAAAAATTTCTTGAGAAGTTAGAGTGTGAAATTGTTGGCATTAGAAAAGAAATTGAGAAAACAAAGGCCCTTAATCTTAAATTTGTTAAAGGATCTGAAACTTTGGATGAGATTATCAGTGTGCAGCATTCCCCTCTAATCAAGACAGGTCTGGGGTATAATGGAGAAATATCTCAAGCTTCCACCTCCAAAAGTTATCTTGATGTAGCAAGAAGGAGTGAGCAAAGGCCTAATAGAAATCATCAGGTAAATCAAGGATAGTCTTCCTCAAGGACGAACAAAGACTATCAAGAAAATCGGGGGCATGGTACCTTAAGGACAAAGAGAGGCTACAACCAGCCACAGGTAAAATATTCCCAATTTTCTTCAAGGATGGATGGCAGTAGAAACTACAATCGGTTGGATGATAGTTGCAGGAATTTATTCTATGTCCAATGTTTCTCTTGCCATAACTTTGGTCATAAAGCAGCTCAATGTGTTGCCTATAAGACAATCATGACTAGAGAAGCTCAAAAACAAAGAAATATGCCTGCAATCACGAAGAATACCTATAACAACTTTTCTGCCCTTGAAACCGAAATTGAATGTTCTATTTGTAATAATTTTGGTCATGAAGATTCTGAATGCAGGAGCAGGTCTTCGAAGACAACTCAGAAGGAAAAAACCTCAAGCACCAAAACATGGAGAATGAAGGAACCACAACCAGAAAGATGTGGGATAGATTTATATGTAGAAGGACAGGAAAATCAATGGTACATCGACAGCGGATGTTCGAAGCATATGACAGGTGATAAAGAAAAACTTGAATCATATACTTCTTTAGAGAAGGGAAAGAAAGTTTCTTTTGGAAATGATACCCCAACAACCATAAAAGGAAAAGGCATTGCTCAGTTGAAAGAGGATGTGAAAGCTGGTAATGTTCTGTATGTTGATGGCTTGAAACATAATTTATTGAGTGTCAGTCAGATGTGTGATAATGGGACCGAGGTGATTTTTCAATCAAATGGGTGCAGGGTTCGTGATCTTGATACAGGAAGAAAAGTAATCAAAGGCAAAAGAACTCCAAACAATCTATACATATTTGAAGAAGGAGAACAACAATGTTATTTGAGCAAGAATGATGAACACTGGTAATGGCACTGGAGGTTGGGGCATCTAAACTTTTCACAAATAAGGAAAGCATGCAAGTACCAGGAAGTTCGCGGTCTTCCAGACATCAAAATTTCAGACAACACCATATGAAAATCATGTCAGTTTGGGAAGAAAACTAGAACTAACTTCCCTGAGAAGGAAGGATCAACCAGCAGGCCTCTTGAGCTAGTTCATACAGATGTATGTGGTCCATTTAGGACAAGGTCACCTCGAGGAGAAGAATACCTTATCTATTCATTGACTATTTCTCCAGGATGGTTTGGTTAGGACTTATGAAGGACAAGGACGAAGCATTCGAAAAATTCAAATCCTTCAAGGCCTTGGTTGAGAATGAATCAGATTACAAAATCAAGTGCCTTAGGTCAGATAGAGGTGGGGAGTTTACCTCAAATGAATTTTTCGATTTCTGTGAAGAACATGGAATGAGAAGGGAATTCTCTACAGCTAGGACTCCTCAGCAAAATGGAGTAGTGGAAAGGATGAATAGAACAGTCCAACAAATGGCTCGTGCTATGATTGATGAATCTGGAACTCCCGCAACCTTCTGGGGTGAAGCTGCATATGCTATGGTTGTTATTCTCAACAAAACAAATGTCCGAGTGAATAGAACTCAAACTCCGCATGAGCTCTGGTATGGTAAGACTCCTTCGGTAAAGCATTTCAAAATATTTGGGAGCAAATAGATTAAGAATACTGATAAACAACTTGGCAAACTTGAACCTAGAGTAGATGAAGGCATTCTTCTTGGTTATTCTCCCTACAACAAAGCATATAAGTGTTATAATAAAAGACTTGGAAGAATTGTTGATAGCATTGATGTAGTGGTTGATGAAAAAGGATACATCCCTAGGCAAGTAAATCATGATGATATCGAAGAGGATGAAGAATATTCTCCAAATCAGATTGATGATGAAGAAGAGACCCATGAAGAAGAAACCCATGAGGAGCCAGAGGAACATATAAGGATAGAAGAAAAGACTCCTTCTATGTATGTTCAAAAGAATCATCTAGAATCACAAATTTTGGGGCAAAAGGAGGCTGGCATACAAACAAGAAGAAAAATTGCAGAAGCTTCAAGCTATTTGGCATTACTCTCCTCCACTGAACCACAAAATTTAAGAGAAGCTTGCCAAGATGAATGCTGGGTCAAGGCAATGGATGAAGAACTTGAGTAGATTGAAAAGAACAACACTTGGGAGTTGGTTCCTAGACCAAAAGATAAGAATGCCATAGGGACAAAATGGATCTTCAAGAACAAGTTGAATGAAAATGGTGATGTTATTAGAAACAAGGCTAGACTTGTTTGTAAAGGGTATGCTTAACAAGAAGGAATAGACTTTGAAGAAACTTTTTCTCCTGTTGCTAGACTTGAGGCCATCCGAATGTTCCTTTCTCTCTCAAGTTTTCAAAAGTTCAAATATTTTCAAATGGACGTGAAATCAGCCTTTCTGAATGGGGACTTAGAAGAAGAAGTGTACATTGAGCAACCAAATGGTTTCATCCTTGGGAATGATCCAAAACTTGTATGCAGACTAAAAAAGGCTCTCTATGGTCTTAAACAGGCTCCAAGGGCTTGGTACTATCGGTTGGACAGATATCTTCATCAACAAGGTTTTTCAAAATGATCAGCAGACAGTAATATTTATATAAAAATTGAAAATGACAAATTGCTAATACTTGTTGTGTATGTAGATGATATTATTTTTGGCAGCAATGAAGAAGCTATGAGTCAAAGCTTTGCCTTGGTAATGCAGAAAGAATTCGAAATGTCTTTGATTGGAGAACTGACTTACTTTCTTGGATTGCAAATCCAACAAAATGAAGGCGGGATCTTCTTGTCTCAAACCAAGTATCTCAAACAGATTTTGAAGAAATATGGCATGGAAGATGCAAAACCAGTATGTACACCCATGGTAACAGGATGTAACCTCAGTGAAAATGATGAATCAGCAGTAGTGCATCAACCAACCTACAGATCTATGATTGGAAGTCTACTTTATTTGACACGGACCCGACCAGACATCATGCATGCAGTGGGAATAGTTGGAATATTTCAGGCTAATCCAAAGGAAACTAATCTTCAGGCAGTGAAGAGAATTTTCAAATATCTTCAAGGGACTCAAAATTATGGCTTATGGTATCCTAGAGATACAGATCTCACACTTCATGTTTATACAGATGCAGATTGGGCTGGAAGCGTGGATGACAGGAAGAGCACAAGTGGTGGTGCATTTTTTATGGGTTCCAGATTAGTATCTTGGTTCAGCAAGCAGAGTCGATTTCCTTTGTTCTCAGCGAAGCAGAATATGTTGCTGCTGCATCTTGCTGCACTCAACTTCTTTGGATGATGCAGACCTTGCAGGATTTTCAAATCACTTGTACACCACCTATCACCATCTTATGTGATAATACAAGTCCAATCAGCATTTCAAAGAACCTAGTCATGCATTCAAAGACCAAGCACATATCGATCAAGTATCATTTTCTCCAAAAACAAGTGCTTGAACAAAAGGTCAAATTGGAGTATGTTCCTTCTAAGGAACAAGTTGCTGATATACTCACTAAACCACTGCCCAGGGAGACATTTGAATACCTCAGGCAAAAGCTGGGGGTTGTTGATGCATCATCTTGTTGTTGAATCTCTTCTAAGTGTTGGTTGTACCCAAGGTTCATTTGGGTATATGCGTACATGTGCTGGTTTGCGGATTGTTCGAAGATCGAATGGCACAGGTTTAGGGGGAGCATATAATGCATTGTTGGCATTATGGAGGAAGTACAAAAGGAGATCATGGATGTTGGTCTGAATATTGCTGCAATATGTCTCTTGGTCATTTATGGTCTTTGCAGATCTAGTTTATAGTCAGGGGGAGCATGTTCTTAGGGGGAGCATAACCCTTTTCCCTTGATGTCAAAGGGGGAGAATGACGTTGAGGATCTTGAGGTTGCCATCAAGTCCAAAGGGGGATATTGTTGGCATTATGATTCTGGTATGTCTCTATGATATAGGTGTTGTACTTGATGGAAACTCACTCAAGTGGCAATGGTCTGTTCAGGCTCTCAAAATGAAGAAAATAAGAGGTTCGCAGGTACACAGTTCAAAAGGCGCGGACCTGCAGGTACACCATTCAGAAAGTTGCGATCATGTACACAAGTTGTCCGAACAGAAGGTGGGACCCCAGTGCACACACTTCCATGCAGACAAAAGCGCACGCACGTGGGAATCCTATGGTGATCCATGGTATCTAGTCCATGGTATGGTGATCCTATGGTTTTGGTCCATGGTTGCATCTAAGGATATTGATCCCAAGTATTGGGTTCATGGTATTGTATTATTATGGTTTTGGACCATGGTATTGTGAAAGGCTTGACTATAAAAAAGGGGAAGGAAAATCATTTGCAAGATATTCTTATGGTTGAATATCTTAAGGTGAGCTAGATCTGAAATACTTGTGATCGATTGGTGAGAGATAGCTAGATCTGAATGATAGCTAGATCTTAGTGATAGCTAGATCTGATATCTTCATGGTGCATGATCGGATCTGTTGATCTGATAGTCTGGGGTATGCTTGAAGAATGAAAAACTATCTGTACCCGGAGGACCGCTGGTGCGACGTGGTGCAGGTGCGGATACCCGCAAAGAAGAAGTGTGCGCAGATGCGTATGTAGCCGCAAGACTGCAGGTGCGACACGGTGAAGACGCGGATACCCGTGGAACAGAATAAAGGTGCAGTGCGGATACCCGCAGAGAAGACGTGTGCACAGGTGCGGATACCCGCAGAGCAGCAGAAGGCGTAAGTGCGAATACCCATAGATGTCCAGTGATGAAGTTGCGGACCCTGCTTGAAATTTGCTTTAACTACCATTTAGGGTTTTGGGTGCATAATTGATGTCTAGTTACTGATATTGAGTTCTGATAACAACATGGTTATGGTTGAATGGATCAAACTCTTAATGTGATATGATGTACTAGATCTAGTTGATATCTCACATATTATCTTGGTTGATTGTATAAGGAGTTTGGGTGATTTGCATGTACTTGATGATTTGATCTTCTTGGATCCAGTTTGAAAATTTATGAAACGTGGTCCTTAAAAGAAGTAAAAGAGAAAAAGGGGGTTGTAGCTCCCTTCCAGGAGAGACTGGAAAACGAGAGAGAGTTGTAGCTCTCTGCAGGTTGCAGCCTGCGTACTGGTAAAGGACTGCAGCAGTACAAATCATTGTAAAAGAAGTTTCTAATTGAAAGAAGATAGAGACATATTGCAGCAGGTGGTTTTCACCCACATTGGGTTTCCACCTTATATCTGGTGTTCTTTGGTGTGACTATCTGTTTTTTCTTGTTTCATGCTCATTATTATATACAAGTTAATGATCAATAAATTAAGGAAGGCATATTGAAAAGAATTTAATAATACTGATTCACCCCCCCTCTCAGTATTATTTCCAACAACTTCTTGGCCAGCTAATGCTTTTTGAGCTCCCTTATTCGACTAAAAGTGTCAAATTCACTTGTTCACGCATGCTTAGTCTTTAACAAATGCATGAGCACATTATTTTATGCAATATTGGACAAGCATAACACATTCCATCAACACTGTGCATGTGCGATGTCCAATCCATGTCGATAATCAATTCACACTGACAATGATAGTTTCTCATATTTTAGTTGCGTTTGTACTTTCATTTTGGAGAGTTTTGCAAATTGTCACTCTTGTACATGTTTATTTTTGTGAGCATCGTTTTCATTTTTTCAACTATCACTTTTGCTTCCTTTCATAATTAGTGGCTTTTTCATGTTATCTTTGCTCTGGCATGTGTTACTTTCACTGTTGATTCACATATCGCAAGAGTTGTTTGCACTTTAAATTTTTTTGTCTTTTCACATGTTAACTGTTACACAATGTATGTATGTTTGTTCTGGTGGTTTCAAGGGGTTATCTTTGTGTGAATGAGTTGGTCTAACCATATAAACATTAGTTGCACTCATTCCAAAGTTTTAAGCATTGTTGCATAAGTGTCGTCAAAGTCGTTCCAAAGTGTACCTTTAGTGTCACACTTGTCATAAAGTGATCGCAAATTTGTCACATTGAGAAAAATATGTTGTTAATGTGTTCTAGATGATCTATTTTTTTGCGTTGTCAAAGTGTTTCAAGTGTGTGATCACAGTCAAGGTATATCACTATTCGCAGTAGTCTCTTTGGTCCCACACTTAGCCAAATTTCAAAACAATCCTCACAACCTAGCCTCATCCAGCCCTCCTGAACTGCACATTATGAAGTCTCAAACCTCAAGTAGTGACTTTGTCTCTTTGTTTTGGAGAATTTAGTATCTACAGATAAATACCAATTCCCTAGGTAAGTAGTTTTATCTAGAACAACAATTTAAAGTGTTTTAGACTTTGCCTATAAGCAATAGATAAGATGAGAAGATAGAAGGCCTACCTGTAGTTTCTCTTTCCTCTCGTATCCCTTGTATCTATTCTGTCACTCCTTCCTGTACTTAATCTGCTTAAGAAGTACCTTGTAAACAAAACAGAAGACAAAAAACTCATCAAAGCATATGATCTATTGAATATAAGTGAAAGGAATCAGATACAATTCAGACACACAAGCATTATGAAACAATACAAAGATATGTGAAAAAGGTTCAAACACTTTATTAGATAGAATAAGGAATTACAACCATTGGTGTCTAATTCATAGCCATTCCTCTAGCTTGGATCCCATCCACATCACATCAAAAGCATGACAAACATGTAGCATCACAATACTTGCTTCAAAGCCAAATCTCATAGTAGCATTATCTCCTTACAATTCAACATAATCCAGCCCCTCATCACTTAGATGAGTGGTCAATTTATAGGAAGATGAAGGAGGTTTTTTCATTAATGGTGTCATTGAATGGCCTTCCATACTTAGAATTAGTTCCATGGAGGGAGGGATGAGAGGATAGGATGCATCATTCCTCATCCATTTTCAAGCTCATAGGAATTGATAAGTGAGGGAAAATTCTAGATGACTCCAAAAGATAAGAATATTCCCCAAACCCTATGTGAATTTCAATCATTCTCACCCTGCGCAAGTGAAATGAAGCCTAAGTGCTCTATAGAGCACCTTGGCAGTGGAATTAACTGCTTTGCAGTGCACCTTCATAAGGGCTTACCTGTGTTGGTCCCTCTAGAGGCTATTTCTAGATGTCTTCAAGTCATGAAACTGTCTAGGAAGGAGGAATTCAAAGGGGTGACTTGTTTAGGGCATGAAACAACTGAAATTAGGGCTTGATGAGCCCTAAAACACTGATATGTATGTTGGGATTTGACCTGCCAAAATGTATCTATAACAGCTGCCCCCTAAAGCATGAAGTTGGAAAAATGCCAATGTTGAATGAAATGCTTTCTCATGTGATGAGGAGGTATCAAAGTGGAAGGTGACTTGCATCAATTACAATATGTATACCATGATATTTGATTTTAAATGAATTTCTGAGGGAAGGCATACCCATGCTCAGCTTATAAACTTCATTACATGTATATAAACAGTCCTCTACAAATATAGATCCATGATTGGAATGACCATCAATGTAAAGCCATTATACATATGATTTAGTACTCCCGATATTGTAGCCCAGATGGGTGAAACTAAATACGGGGTCTTCAATCTCGTTCAACCATTTGCTCAAGTACGAGTCTAACCATGTGAATATGTGATCTAAAGTCGAACATGGGAAGACACCATCTGATTACCAGCCAATGATGTAAGTTGTTAACAGATGCGAGAGAAATCATCGATAATGATAATGACCCTCAAGCTACTACAATACATTTTGCATGGTGTGAAGGGATGATTTGATGTTGAACACCATACAAATTCTTTTAGTTAAAGGCCATTGATGTATGCCTATTGCCAGAAGCGAGAAACCTGCCATTGATGTATGAAAGCTTGAAGGTATTAAATGGGTGTTTCTAAGTCAACTTCTTGGATAATGTGTTGATGTTGACAAGAAGTGACTCGTTGTAGGAGATTCTTGATGTATCCCACATCAACGACATGAAATGAGTGTAGTGATTTTAGAGATGGAATTTGACTGAAAACACAAGATTCAGGAATGGTGATCATGAAAATGAAGGTTTATGGTATTGCAAAAGATGAATTTTAACTGAATGACTTCTTTTGAACATGTCGGTGACACTAAAGTGAATTGGTAGTATTGGCCCAAAACAAAGTGATGGATGGTATGATAGACCAACAGTGTGATAACCATCAAGCTAATAACCCAACCCAAATAATCACAATGATGGAGTGAAAGTGTCATGTTCAAGAGCGACTTGCTACCATAAAGTGGTTTTCCCCTTTTTCCCATTTTCCCCAGTCATTGATGACCAATACCTCATTATTTTTATCAAGCTTGAGGAGGATAACATATGCTTGTTGTATAATTTCACCCTTCAAGTGAATCCATCGCTATTTGATGTTTTAATGAGTCTAGATAAAGTGAAACTTAGTCTTGTCTAGATGAACAAGTTTGTTGCTATTTGATGTTCTAATGAGTTTAATGACAAAGATAACTCAGTCCTTTTCATGTTTAGAGAGTTTGAAAAGGGACAAAAAGAAAATTCAACAAGTTATTTTTCATAAATTAATCTCTCAAGCCCAAAAAAGCGTAAAATAATACAAGAGAGATACCATTTCCAATCCGTTAACGAGCTGGAAAGGACAAGCGCTCAGAAATATTTTCATATTTAGAGAGTCTGAAAAGAGCTTAAAGAGGACTCCAAGGGGGTTCCTTTTTCATTTTAAATAGAGCTCGACAAAGAGATAAAAGTGTGCTCTGTGGTCAAAGGTACAACTTACAGTTGAGCACTTTGATTTTTGTAAATCATTTGCAAAACCTGCTCAACGCATCACCAAATGGATTAAAAATATCTATTTCATAGGCAAAAATAGGTAAGTAGTAATGTTTAATCGATTAGTGAACATGAAATAAACATAAAACAAGTTTTTACCATGACATTTTTACCATTTGGAACTTAACATTTAGTTTTGTGCTCTGAGCTTAGTTTTTACCTTGACTTTTCACCAGTTGATTGTGAGAGATTCTACAGACCATTTCTCGAGCCTTCCGAACCAATTAGGAACTAAACCTCTCTTCTTTATTTTCAAGTCATTATTTTATCATTTCATGCAAGTTTTAGGGTTTTTTGGGGCCCCTGGGGTTTAATTTTTTTGCCCTGGGATCAGCACAATATTTCACATCGAAAACTATGCCAAATAGCAACTAGATAGAAGGTTTCATGCTTGAAAGTGCATTTTTTCTCTGTGTCTAGGCTGCGCCAGGCACATTTCCCAATTTTGTTTTAGCTGTTTGCCCCAAAATTTGTCTTGTTTTTTGCATGGAAAGGATCCTAATTTAGCTTATGATTGTGTTTTAGGCTTTCATTGGATCATAATGTTGATTACATGGCGAGAAAGAGAGCATGAAGAACAAGTCATGGTTTCCCTAAACAATCTAGGTACAGTTGAGGCCCTCATAAATTGTGGGTTACTCAAATACTTTAAGTTGTCCGGAATGAGGCAACAAATAGAACTACTGCAGTTCCTTGTTCGTGCATGGGATCCGATAGATCAAACCTTTCAGTTAGGGACAAGATGGTCCCTATTACCATTGAGGATATCTACTTTCTTACTAGACTATCGAGGTGAGGTGCACGCATCTCACTTTCTGGATTTGCCAGTGGACGTGAATTAGTGAGAGATTATATTAGATATTTTTGTCGGCCAGGTACACAGCCAAGCAAGGATGGGAAAATAAATATCAGGGATGTAGGTGATTTTCCTTTAAGAGCAATCCTCTTCACAACCACAAAATTGGTTGGTAGTGTGACACTCTATCTAGCGAAAAGATCTTACATGTAGTGTGCACTCGAGTGTCTAGAACCAAAAGTTTTCAACTGGTGCGAGGTTGTGCTTTCTTTGATGAAAGAACAACTGACTAAGGTAAAAAGTGTTAAGACGAAGAATTTCTACTGTGGTTTCATCTTAATTTCTTTTGCCTTAGAAATAATCCCATTGATGCAACCACAACATGTTTCACTGGGTGTGGCTAGTCCTAGAGATCCACGTATGCAGAGGTGGATAGAATTGATGGCTCGACATGCGAGTCAATAAACAATCATTTTCTCCCCTGCATTTTTCAGCTGGCTTGAGCGACAACATATTGTTATCGATAAGCATCCATACTCAGGGATGGATTTCCATGGAGATCCAACTTTGATTTTACCAGTTGGAGAAAAATGGGGTGCTATGGGTAAGTTGTTTGACCAAAGTGTTTTTTTTTTCCAAGTTTATGCATGTTTTTTTGTTTTTAATATTTCCAAGAATAAAATAAAATTACTCTTATGCATGCATATGTGGGTATTGCTCGACCTACGGGACACCAACAGGTTGTAGGTGGGTCAACGCAAAGAAACATCGGGAGAGTAGTTCTCCGGGACTTGGATTTGGCTGAAACCTTAGCATAGTTGCAGGATCAGAGAGAGGGATTAACCCTTGGTATCCTAGATATTTAGATCGAGGAGTTACGTATGAGGCTGCAACACCACACTATTGGTGTTCCTAACCGTTGGGCTAGGATTTTGCGCATGATGGCACAAGTTGTGACCTGCTACCATGAGCACCACTAGATCTACTTAGGATGTTTTGTATGCATTTTTGAGTTTTGGGTCAGGTGACCAAATGTGTCTTGGGCACAAATTTTGTAAAAAAATTTAAAACACCTATCTATTTTACTTTCAGATTTTTTTTTATGGTTATATGCAATCCTATTCAATTGATGATGTGAAATGAAATACTATGTTTACATGTGTCACAAATGTCTACTTAACACATATTTCGCTAGAGAATCAGTTAATGTGTTAAGATTTCTGGAAATATGTTGATATTGAATGTGTTCAAAATGTCTTTCCAAAATATGAACTCTAAGGAACATACGAAAAAGTTTTGGATTTCAGATAATATAAATGTTTGTTAGTTGTAGTACAACAAGTTGTGAGTCCAGGCTAACGATGATTCGGTGAATGCCAAGTGAAATGGCATCAGAGAGTAGTTCAGTCAATGCGCTATACTCAACGATGTTGTTCATCGATCAACCAATAAAAATTCCTTGGAAACTCACTAACTCGCCACTTGGAGCGAAAATAGCCCACGCTGTAGAAGACAAATTCTGCATACTACGACTAGCACCATCGGTGTAAACAACAAAAGGTTCCGAAGACTCCGACATCTACAACAAATGCAAAGCGGATTACTAACCAGATAAAAATATAAAAGAAACACACACACATGCAATGAAAACATATATACAATGAGTTTTACTACACTTAATCAAGCATAGTAACATTTGAGGTATAGCCCATTTCGGGGTTGCGACAATGGAATTCTATCATAATCAAATAACTCGTAGGAACCTTTTGTTAGAACATGCTTAACAACATAAGGGCCCATCCACATTGGTTCGAATTTTCCTCCTCCAAGTTTATCACCTTCCTGACCATAAAGCAAGACCAGGTCTCCTTCTGAGAAGATACAAGGCTTGACATTTCTATCATATTGCGCCTTGATACATTTCTTATGCGCTTTGTTAGCCAATGCGGCATCATGATGGGTTTCATCCAGATGGATTAATTCCAAGAAACGTGCTTCTTCTTCAAAAATGTCAGGTAGCAGGTCAATTGCGATTTGAGTGATTAAATTTCACATTATATCTGTAAGATTGTTTCCAAACCATACACCAACTGAAATGGTGTGATTCTAGTTGCATTTCTTACCGAGGTTCGATATGCCCACAAGGCAGAGTACAAGATTAAATTCCAGTTTCTCTTATGAACCCCTATCATTATTTGCAACATCCACTTCAGGACTTTGTTGATGGCCTCAACTTGTCCATTCGCTTGCAGGTAATATGGGGTAGAAATATCATGTGACATTCCTAACTTAGCAGTCTATTCAGCCATCATGTGATTGCTAAAATGTGACGCATGATCTATAACTATGGCTTGTGGTACACCAAACCAAGGAACCACGTGGTTAAAAAAGAAAAGAGAGGTTGTTTCATCACTGTTGTTCAATGTTGGCATTGCCTCGGCCCATTTGGTAAATAGTCAACAGCGACTATAATATACCCATGCCCCCCGACCAAGGTGGGGTTACATGTCATAAAGTCAGTGCCCCATTTGGCGAATGGGCCAACAATAATGACTGGATGCAGTGGTACAGGTGGTAATATGGTTTTTCGGTCATATATCTAGCATGCATGATAGCTTTTAACAACAATAATACAATCTTTAAATAGAGTTGGCCAGAAGTAACCAGCACAGAGAATTCTCTATGCGGTTTCATGTCCTAATAAGTGTCCACCATAGGCACTAGAATGGCAATCATTCAATGCTTTCTTAGCTTCCTCATGCATGAGGCACCTCCATAAAGCCATATCGATACCATGATGGTAAAGTGTGTCACCAATGATTAGATAAGCTTTTGCTTGGTAACGAATACGTTGATGTTGTGAGTGAGAGGTATCTAGCTGGAAAGTTTGGGTCTGGAGATAGATCAATATATCTCCATACCATGCGCTAGATGATGAAATTAGAAATAGAGACTCATCCAATATTGATGGTTCATATGTTGAAAAAATGGATGTCGAGGGAAGGTCACATAGTAACTCAGCGAAAACTAGAGATTTCTTTGATTTGGACTTAATGAATTCCAAATCAAATTCCTGTAAAATAACTATCCATTTTGAGTATTTTCCCCCCAGCAATTGACGTGACAAAATGTATGTCATAGGGTTGCAATATGAAATGACAGTTATTTTCCGTAACAGGATATAATGGCGAAATATTTGAACATCTTACACAGCTACCAAAGCTAGTTTTTCGACATAAGAGTACTTACTTTCTGTCTTGCTGAGATTATGGCTCAAGTAATAAATTAGATGTTGAATCCCATTTTCTTCCTCGACTAAAACCATGCAAATGGTTGTATCTACAACAACGTGATATAGGTAATAGTCATTTCGGTAATTTGGAGAATACATTAATGAAGCTCTAATCAAGGTATCTTTAAGAGCATCAAAGGAAGCTTGCATGACCTGATCCCAATGAAAGGGTATCTCCTTTTTCAAAAGGCATGTAAAACCTTTAGCCATCTCAGCATAATTAGGAATGAACCTCCTTAGAAAGTTTGCTTTCCCTTGGAGTCTTTGTAACTGTAAAAGATTTGAAGGTCGAAGCAAATCCAAAATTGCCTGAACCTTTGATGGATCGAGTCAAATCCCCTCTCTATACACTACAAATCCAAACAATCAACTAAAACCAACACAAAACACACACTAGTGAGGATTGAGTCGTATCTTGTAGTGTCAACACCGTAAAAATATTTCTCTCAAATGTTGTGGGTGATCAGTCCACTTTCGTGAATGAGCAAGTAAATTGTCAAGGTACGGTTGAACAATGTGTTTGATGTCATGGAAGGCATAATTCATTAACCTCTGAAAAGTGTCCCCAACATTCTTCAAACTAAATGGGAGTTTCCTATAGGTGAATGTGCCCTATGGACAAATAAAAATTGTTTTCGATTGGTCCTATGGGCATATATTGATTTGATTGTAGCCAGAAAAACCATCCATAAACAAAAATATTTTGCATCCGACACATTCATCAATAATTTGGTCGATAAAAGGAGTAGGATAATTGTGTTTTGGACATGCTTGATTTACATCCCTATAATCGACACACACTCGTATTGTTCCTTGTTTCTTCATGACAGGAACAATATTGGAAACCCAATCAGTAAGAGGAATAGGGTAGATAAAACCAGCCCGCAAAAGTTTTTCAACTTCTAGTTTAATTGTAGGGGCTTTCTTTGGATGAACAGTTTGAATCCGTTGCCGAAATGGCTTGACATAAGGGTACATTTTGATTTCATGTTCAATAATACTAGAGTCAATCCCTGGCATCTCCTTGTAAGACCATGCAAAGATATCTCTAAATTCACGAAAGAGAGTATGGTAATTATCAAGTTCTGATGGAGAACAAGATTTGCTGACATTAATATTCTCTACAATATTAGGCTTGGTCGAAATATTAATAGAAATCGTTTCTTCAATATTTGACAGGTTTTGCTCAGATTCTACTGTCTATGAAAACTGAATTCGGTAGGAAATCAAAGACTGGCGGGTGGTTTAGTTCATTTGAATAATTTTCGATGTCATCTGGAAGATGGGAATGATGATGATAATCTCCCCATGGTTCTTCTCCTATCATCATTGATTGGATGATTCCTTCATCCGTAGAATGTATACGTGAAAAAGGATATGAAGAAGTACCATATTCTAATGAATAGTCTACCCATACAATCGTTGAGTGTGGATTTGGGTTTGCCGCAAAAGCCCGAAAAATTGATTGAAATGATGATTCAATGGGGCTTAACGACATTACCTCAATATTACTATCAACTTCAACTATGTTGGTAATCCTCCTTAAATCAGATGAGGTGGAGGAAATCATATTACAAGTCTCTACTCTTGCCACTTCCACCAAATCAGATGGTGACGGTACGGTAAAAGTACCCATTAGGGAAGGATATTTAAAGAGACCTACTCCAACACTTTGAAGTGACAGTAGGGGTTCATGTACCAATGGTGTTATAGACATTTTTGGGCACTTCAACCCCAATCATAAATGTCCATAAACTGAGGGCTCCTAAGTCCCTAAAAGTGTTGCTTCACTGCCTAAAGGAACAAGGTCAGCTGATTACATCATCTCCCAGAAGTTCTCCACTGAAAACTGCTCATAAATGGTCAAAACTGGACCATACTGAAAGCCTAGTGTAGAGGGTGCGATGCATATCACCTTCCCAGTGTACAAGGTGTGATGCATACTGAATTTCTCCTCTGTAGGGTGTGATGGTTGGAAATGGACAAATGGCAGAGACAAAATGCGAGGTGGAATATCATGGAATCTTCCGAAGCTTCCCCTCTGACACTTGCCTCTCTATTTTCGACCAGGGATGAGTAAGAGATCATCATTATCCAAGTGGAAGCAGGAACTATCAGAGAGAGGACACTAATCAAGCTCCCAGAAGATGACTCACCTCCCTATAATCATCTATATATGGATCCCTCATCACAAAGATCTGGAGGCTGGAATTTTGTATCTTATAGAGAAGTGCTGTTGGTTTTCTGGTGTGCATTCAATGTGTTGGGTGATCTAAGCTTTGCTTGAGGTGAAGAAGGGCTGTATAGCTAGAGGATGATGTTGGGTCAGAACATATGGTTGTAATCCTCTTGCTACTTTTCATCTTAATAAAGTTATTCTAGTTTTCCTCCATATTCTTGTGTACTTGTTTATATATGCCTTTATATGGTTAACACACATCTGGTCCTATGTTATTTATGAATATAGATCTTTTTTCTTCGATAGTAGTATGTTGCTGTGGTTCCACAGGTTCTCTTTGAAGCTGGGCAGATGAAGAAGAAGCGACAAATCTCTATCAGGAAGGAGAGGAAATCAAGCGCAGGACTAAGGTTGGTCTCCTTGGTCCCCCTCTTGTCTATTTTCATAAATGAAAACGAAAGTAGACTTTACTTGTTTGTTTCTAAGATAGCCATCCATCTTAGTGGGAATAGTAGCATCCAAGTGGACACTATTCCTGGTAACAAAATGGTGACTCCACTAGGGAGCGACTAGATTGTTTGTTAGCCTATCTATCTTTGTTTCTTTTATAAACTTACAGACGGAGCCTGAAGTCAAGCCAACTAGCCTTCGAACTGCATTTGTTATACAAATGCAAAGTAGATCAATGTTGCTTCAGTCTATCTCTGGGTTTTGTTTATGAATTAAACAATCGATCTACAAACAATCTAATTGCCCTAAGTGGTGTCTCTAGTAACCTCTTTAGATCACCCTTGTTTTTTACATATATTGAACATTACTTACTCGGCCTAAATCCTTGAACTGAATTGCAAACTGTGAGTAAAAATTTGTTTAAAGTCTCACACTGGTACCATCGCACCCTTCTTTCAAGGCAGACTATATGCATTGCACTTCCCGAGTACAGTAGGTGCACTGCATACTGGTTTCACTGTGCAACAAGTGCGATGGTCAGGGAAGGATAACTTTACCTTCAGACTGTGGTTTTTTCTCACTGTTTTCAGTCCTATTCAAGAGTTTTGTTGTCTGTAGTCAGTGTATCTCTGTGAAAACCCCCTTCTCTTGCATTATTCCACCTCCTTAGTGTAAATAAATATAATTGTTTTTATGTATTGCATGTCATTTTCAGTTCTCTTTAGCAAAAAAGTAGCATAGTCGAACTGTCGTTTCTGGATCTGAAAGTGTCGTAGCTGTCGTTTTCAGTTTTAGAAGACAATCCCATTGTTCTTGATAGTTGGTTATACAGTGACTATTGCATATGATTTGAATTAGTAGTTTTTAAAGTGTCGAAAAGAAATTTTCATTTCAAAATCGCAAAGTGTCTCTCTTACCTTCACTCTATTTTGAAAAGAAATTTGTTGAGTATTGTCGCTTTAAAAGTAATTCAAATTTGCACATAGCTTTCTTATCATCATTCATACGTTAAGAAGGCTAGAAACAAATACATGCATGTGCATTTGCATTTTGACTGTTTGATTTGATTTAGGACTGTGCATTTAGAGTGTGCTCTGTGCTCTTTGCAGAAAGATTCTTAACTTTCTTTCCTTAGTAGCTAGGATTTTCATTGCCGAAAGAAGATTAAACGTTTGTTATCATCTTAGACAGCATTTTAGGAATTATATACACATCACGCGATGAACCTGAAAGGAAAATTGTTAAGCAAGATCAACTTAAAATAAATTTAATGAATCTAACAACGCTTTGGAACTTAACGC